>CAUYLG010074209.1:0-23267 GCA_963573385.1 Cacajao melanocephalus
GCGGACGCCCCTTCCCCGCACAGCTGGACCTTCCCGGTTCAGCTGTGCTTACTGTGAAACTCTCAGTCCTCAGCGCTTCCAATTGCTGTTCTCCTTGTGGGGTTGGGACCTGCCGAGCCGGACTCAAAGGGCACCCCGTCCCGTATACTCCGCGCCGAGAAGCGCCGTGCCGGGGCACCGGCAAAACAGCCGTGCCGGCCAAAACAGTCGCGCTGGCGACCCGTGTGGCTCCTCCGCCGGGAATCTCCCAGTCTGTGGGCAACAAAAATTCGTCTGAAAGTGCGGCGTCCACTCGTTCTCTGTGCTTTCACTGGGAGCTACAATCCTGAGCTGTTGTTAATCGGCCATCTTGGATCTCTCCGTTCTTTTTCTTTTTCTGAGACGGAGTTTCACTGTTGTTGCCCAGGCTGGAGTGCAATGGCGCCATCTCGGCTCACTGCAACCTCCACCTCCCAGGTTCAAGTGATTCTCCTGCCTCAGCCTCCTTAGTAGCTGGGATTACAGGCATGCACCACCATGCCCGGCTAATTTTGTATTTTTAGTAGAGATAGGGTTTTGCCATGTTGTTCAGGCCAATCTTGAACTCCTGGCCTCAGGTGATCCACCCGCCTTGGCCTCCCAAAGTGCTGGTATTACAGGTGTGAGCCACCGCACCCGGCCCTGATGTTCTTTTTCTGCAGAAAAGACCACCACCTTCTGATCCCAGGAAGCCTACCTCTCCCCCTAGTCCTGGGGCTAGTGTGTCTCATGAGCCGGTGAAGGGGGAGAGGTCCTGAGCCCTGGCTTTCCCCAAACCCAGCAACCAGAAGCACGTCACTGGGCTCCATTTTACAGCTGAGGAAATAGGAGTCGGAGACGAATAACTGCTTCCCTGCTGCACTGGCGATGCGCAAATGAGAACTTCCACAAAGGGGTTCGAATGGTGTTTATAGGCCACGCCGTGTCTGGGAGTATTAGTACTCACGAGGGAAATGACATCATTCCTGGGGGTTACCTGTCTGTTAACTTGCCAATGAGATTTTCAAGGTCAATTTTACCTGTGTGCAGATGCTACACAGAATGGACTCAGCCAGGTGAGGCACCAGCTACCAGAGAGGCTGAGGTGGGAGGATTGCTTAAGCCCAGGAGTCCAACCTACACTCCCTCTCTAAGAAGAAGAAAATAAAGAGTAGAGTGCTTTCTCAAAGCCAGAGCTTGCAGGGGCTTGTTTTACAATTAAAAAAAAAAAAAGCATCAGTGCAGCGGCTCTGGCTGTCTGAACTTCAAACCCACCTGGAGGCTTTCAAAACTCCCAGCACCCCACTGCACCCCAGCCGTAAGATCAGGATCTCTGAAGAGGGGTACTGGAGCCAGTATTGTTGAAGCTCCCAGAGAATCCCAGTGTGCAGTGAGGGCTGAGAAACCCCTGCATTGGAGCCCCTGGCGGGATGATTTTCAACTCTGGCTGGTACTCACATTCTCCTATTACAAAACGCTGATGTTAGAAACTCACCCCAGAAGTTGGGTGCAGTGGCTCACGCCTATAATCCCAGCATTTTGGGAGGCTGAGGCAGGCAGATCACAAGGCCAGGAAATCAAGACCATCCTGGCCAACGTGGTGAAACCCTGTCTCTACTAAAATACAAGATACTAGCCGAGCATGGTGGTGTGTGCCTGTAGTCCCAGCCTGGCAACAGAACGAGACTACGTCTCAAAAAAAAAAAAAAACCAAAAACACACAACTCACCCCAGAGAGCTGGATTTACTTGTTTTGGAACAGAAGCAAGCAGGCGCTTCACGTGCAGGTAGGCAGAGGACCTTCCTCTGCAGCATGCAGCCACCTTCCCCACGGCCGCAGCCCAGAGTGGGCGCCTTGTGATCCTCGGAGATATTGGATGTAAAACTTGCTTCACCTGGAGGAGCCAAGGGACGCTAATGTTGCCTCTTGGCCAATTGGCTACTGGCTCTGCCTCCACAGCTGCTACTGGGTTTCTTTCCAAACCATTTCCTCGTCATCCTCCCTGCCAATGCACTGGACCTCGCACACCTGGTGCAGTCTTCCAACTCGGCAGAAAACTCTCCACTGGCAAAGCTGGAGGGCCGGACCTGGAGGGTGTGTTTCCTGAATGGGGTCCTGCAAAAAAAAAAAAAAAACCTAGAGTGGTTCCTTTGTCCCCCACAGTTGAGGGGTCAGCCTGGAATGTGGGGACACACAAAGATTGAGCCCAGAATCCCTCACCTCCTATGCGTGTGCCATGAAGGGGGATGGTTGTTCAGGGCGGAGACACCTTTTCCCCAAGAGAGAGCGAGGAATGCGGGTTTGTCCTCCTGGAGAGGGCCTGCTGCGTGGCCAGGCCTAGCTTGGTTACTATCTCCAGGTGGACGGAGCTCTCCCACGAAGCGGACGCCTGTAATCCCAGCACTTTGGGAGGCCAAGGCGGGTGGATTACAAGGTCAGGAGATCAAGACCATCCTGGCTAACACGGTGAAACCCCATCTTTACTAAAAATACAAAAAATTAATCAGGCATGGTGGCACACACCTGTAATCCCAGCTACTCGGAAGGCTGAGGCAGGAGAATGACTGGAACCCAGGAGGTAGAGGTTGCACACCGAGTCGTCTCCAGGTCCACGGAGGACTGAGGCTTGCAGCAAAGCCACAGAGACTGTATTTCACCTCCTGACCATCCAGACAACACCACCGCAGGATGGTCCTCCTCGTGAACTGTTGGATTTGCTCTCCCTGAGTGAATGGTGAATTGCCCGGCACTGTGGAGCTGCCACAATTCCTGGATGAAGGTCACAGTCCTGCCTTTGAGACTTCCCGCTGGGGCCGTGCTGGCCGGATTCTGCACCAGAGGCTCAGAAGGGACTTCACTCCTTCCCTGTTGACTTCAGACTTTGGACAGGTTTTTTTTTTTTTTAACCTGTCAAATGGGATAATAACTGTTCTTAACAGGATTTTTTGAGGCCCCAACATGTTAATGTGAGGGAATTGGCTTTGAAAAGCATCTCCAAGGCATATAAACACGAGAGTTTATATATAGGGCAAGGTCCCCCTGGCTCAGTGGTGCTATGAAGCTGTGTGCACAGCCCATGATCCCCTGTGGAATTGAGGATTGTGGAATTAATTGCCTTTGGAAGCTCAATTTGCTGTGTGAGCACACAGTCAAGAGGAATGGGGGAGCCTGGCCTTTGCCTTTTATGGCAGTCTGGGAACTTGAAACATTCAAACCCATCATTCTCAAAAAGCTTTTTATAGCCCTTCAGAAGCTGATGCCTCTGCAGCTCCACATATCACAGGTACGCCGCTAGACAGGGCTTGTTAAATCATGAGCAAATGCAGGGGCTAATTAAATGCTTCTGACACTTGTTACCATCTGCCGAGGCTGGAGTGAAGTCGGCAAGTTCTGTGTGTTTTATGAAAGCCTTTGAGTTACCGCCATCCCGGGGGGTTGAACCCTCGTGGTCTGAGCCCCAGAACTAGAGGAACGCCGTGGGCGGATGGATTCAAACCTTAACTGACTTCCATTTTAAGACACAAGCCCTGGGGATTATTACAAAATTACTCCAGTTAATTAAAAAAGAAAAACTTTGAAGTAATTTACTAGTGTTTATGCATTTTGTCCCAGAGTGCTCTCTGTGGATCTGCTAGACGTGGGCGCCATGCAGCTTTCTTTTATCACTGACTGCAACAAGAAGACTTCAAGATTAGTTATTGACATTGATTTTTTTTTTTTTTGTCATCACATAAATCCCTCAACACCTCTGAAGAATCTTGGTTTGTCAAGCTTGGGAAATTGATCTACGGGTTTCTCCAAAGGAGCCTTTCTTCTCCTCCTTCAATAAACTTGTGAGGCTGGGTGTGGTGGCTCATGCCTGTAATCCCAGCACTTTGGGAGGCCGAGGCAGGTGGATAACCTGAGGTCAGGAGTTCAAGACCAGCCTGGCCAATTGGTGAAAGCTCAACTCTACTAAAAATACAAAAATCAGCCAGGTGTGGTGGCGTGTGTCTGTAATCCCAGCTACTCGGGAAGCTGAGGCAGGAGAATCGCTTGAACCCATATTAGAAACAGATGCTTGGTGCGCAAAGAAAAATCAGCACTGAGACAACGGATCTCTCAGCAAAGCAATTTTTACTTTTTTACTTCCTGCCCTGCAGGAAGAGTACCCTCTATAGCCATCTTGCCACAAGAATGCAACGAACAAAGGAAGAGCAGACATATTTATCCCTTATGCATTTGGGGTTGTCCTTACTGTTGTGTCTGATCTCCATTGGCTGGAGCCAGACCTCACAATTTAAACTAAAACCTGATTGGCTAACAACTTAAAACTTTTCTAAATAGGTAAGGGGCATAGGCTGTGAGCTGGGACATGCCTGTGAGCATTTCCAGCACAGATATCTTAGTTAAACTATAAGGATATAGAACACACTATGTGTCTGTAAGCATGTCTAACAGCTACATAGGATAGGGCTTAAGAAAGAGTTACTGGCACACTTATGATTTATTCTTTAACAAGAATAAATTCTTTAACAAGAAAGGAAACTTTGAAGAGGAACTTTTACTTCTCACAACCCAGGAGGCGGAGGTTGCAGTGAGCCAAGATCGTGCCACTGCACTCCAGCCTGGGTGACAGAGCGAGACTCCATCTCAAAAATAAAATAAAATAAAATAAATGTGAGATGTTCACTCCTGTGGTTGAGGGCATGGGTGATTTGTCATTATGTTCCTCTGCATTCACTCTCTCCCCAAATTCAGTCTAAGTCTTCTCTGTTCATCGATTTTAATGTTTGCATTCAGTTCTAGGAGAAAAAGCTTAGAAATTTTTTTATTCAAAATTAGTGGTTTGTCACCCCAACTAGGGTGTTTACCTTTCTTTAATGATTTGTAAGGGTTCTCGGTGTGTCCCAGATACAATTCCTTTGTCAGATATGCGTATTGCACATGTCTCCTTCAACTGTGTGGATTACCAGTCCCTGGCAATAAAAATTATCAGCAGCTCCCACTTACAGAGAGAGAGAGAGAGAGAGAGACCACCAGGCATTATAGACTCCTAATGAAAATGGCTGAAAAGGTAGTCTCTCACCACTACCTGAAATCTGAACCTGACAAGCTGCTTGGTCCAACTTCCAATCTGTGAAAACTTTCTGGCAACGCAGGAGATGGAGGCGCGTGCCCACCACAGGGTGTAAGATTCAGCTGCGGGGTTCTCTGCAGAACTAATGATCCTCCTTTTCAAGAGATAAACTGCAAGGGAAGTTGGCAGATTAAAAGAAACCTAAGAAACATACCAACGAATTACAGTGCTGTTGTTTTTGTTTTTGAGACGGAGTCTCACTCTGTCACCTGAGCTGGAGTGCGCTGGCATGATCTCAGCTCACTGCAACCTCTGCCTCCCAGGTTCAAGAGATCTTCCTGCCTCAGACTCCTGAGTAGCTGAGATCACATCTGTCTTTTTTTTTTTTTGTATGTTTAGTAGAGATGGGGTTTCACCATGTTGGCCAGGCTAGTCTTGAACTCTTGACCTCAAGTGATCTGCCTGCCTTGGCCTCCCAAAGTGCTGGGATTACAAGTGTAAGCCACCGCACCCAGCCGAGTGTTTGAAATTTGTTTGAATCCTGATTAAAAGAAAACTTAAAAAAATTAAGGCATTTAGGGAAGTTTGAACACTGACTGGATATTTGATGTTATGGAGAAATCAAGATTAATTTTTGGAAAGTGTGATAATAATGTTGTGTTTTTTTGTTTTTGTTTTTGTCTTTTGAGATTCCCTCTATTTATGTATTCTTTTATTTAGTATGAGTGGGTATTACTTCTGCAATTAAAATAAGAGAACTGTATATATATATATATACACATATACATATATATATATAATTCATATATATGTATATATGTGTATATATATATGTTTTTGAGATGGAATCTTGCTCTCTCTGTCACCAGGCTGGAGCGCAGTGGCACAATCTTGGCTCACTGCAACCTCCGCCTCCCAGGTTCAAGTGATTCTCCTGCCTCAACCTCCCAAGTACAGGCGCTCGCCACCACGCCTGGCTAACTTTTTGTATTTTAGTAGAGAGGGGGTTTCGCCATGTTGGCCAGGTCTTCTGACCTTCGCCATGTTGGTCTCAATCTCCTGACCTTGTGATCTGCCCACCTCGGCCTCCCATCGTAGCCTTTCAAGTAGCTGGGAGCACAGGTGCGCACCACCACACCACGCTATTTTTTTTCTTTTTTTGAGATGGAGTTTCACTCTTGTTGCCCATGCTGGAGTGCAATGGCATGGTCTCAGCTCACTGCAACCTCCATCTCCTGGGTTCAAGCGATTCTCCTGCCTAGCCTCCAGAGTAGCTGGGATTACAGGCATGTGCCACCACACCCAGCTAATTTTGTAATTTTAGTAGAGGTAGGGTTTCTCCATGTTGGTCAGGCTGGTCTCAAACTCTTGACCTCAGGTGATCTACCCACTTCGGCCTCCCAAAGTGCTGGGATTAAAGGCATGAGCCACCACGCCCGGCCATTTTTTTTTTTTTTTTTTTTTTTGGTAGAGGCAGTCTTACCATGTTGTCCAGGCTGGTCTCAAACTCCTGATGAGCTCAAGTGATCCTCTGCCTTGGCCTCCTCAAGTGCCGGGATTACAGGTGTGAGCCACCATGCCTAGCCTGGTTACATGTGTTAAGGAGGCCAAGGCTCCAGCATTGGGCCTGGATTTGGCCAATTGGCTCAAGCAGCTGAACTAGCTTTGCTCTACACATAAACCATATTGATAATTAATAAGGTAAGGCTGTTTGCTGGGGAGCCTGGCCAAGATAATGAGTATGGCTCCATGTAAGGGACCCCCATTCCTGGCAAATCTACTCCAGGTTCATTTTCTTCTTGCAGGAGGATCAGCTCCCAATTTAATATTCAAAAGGACAGCTAGGGAGAATGTAGAAAGAAAAGGAAGTCTGCTGCCTTGAATTAGTCAACTATTATTGTGTAACAAATAATTCCAAAACTCAATGGCATGCAAAAAGTGAGCATTTATTTCTCACTTATTTGCCTGTGGGTCAATGAGGGTTTGGCTGATCTTTTCTCGGCCCAGCTGGAGTAGGCTCTAGGCTGCAAGTGGGTCCAGGCCTGCTCTGTGGGATTCCGTCCTCATTGTGATGCAGGAAAGGCGAACCCCAACATTGAAGCTTAGCCCAGGAGAGTTCTTGGCTTTGCCGAGGAAGTAATTCAAGGGCGAGCCGGTGGTGCCGAGCAGCAATCTTTTCTGGAACGGTACTGCTCTTTGCAGAGCAGGGCTGACTCATAGGCAGTGTGCCCAGAGTCAGCAATGTATGAGTTCTTGGCGACTATTTATACTCACTTATACCCACTTTCAATCACATGTCAATTAAGGGGTTGGTTAATGCAAATTGAGGGGCAGGTTATTTAGAACTCTCTAGGAAAGGGGCAGTTCCTTCCAGGTCATTGCCATGGGAAAGTGATAACTTCCAGGTCATTGCCATGGCATTTGTAAACTGTGATGGAGCTGGTGGGAGTGCCTTATGCTATTGAGTAGTGAGGGCAGCCAGGAATCACCCTGGTCATCATCTCTGGTTTTCACTGGTTTCTGTACTTTATCCTGTCTGGACCAGATTCTGTTTTGATCAGCAGAGCTATGACCAGAAAACAAATCCTGCCAGTCTCCTACCTCAGTTGGACCTGGGGTTAGTCAAGGTGCATCCCACTCATAGCAGAACAGAGATGGACAAGAGGGCAAGCTGTCCACATCAGCACTTCAACCCGCTGCACAGATCACATCCACTAACCTTTCATTGAACAAAGCAAGTCTCAAGCTCAAACTCAATATTGGTGGAACAGGCTGGGCATGGTGGCTCACACCTGTAATCCCAGCACTTTGGGAGGCCAAGGTGGGTAAATCACTTGAGGTCGGGCATTCCAGACCACCCTGGCCAACATGGTGAAGCCCTGTCCCTACAAAAATACAAAAATTAGCTGGGCGTGGTGGCGGGCATTGTAATCCCAGCTACTCGGGTGGCTGAGGCAGGAGAATCGCTTGAACCCAGGAGGCGGAGGTTGCAGTGAGCCAAGATAGAACCATTTGACTCCAGCCTGGGCAACAAGAGGGAAACTCCATCTCAGTAAATAAATAAATAAGTAAATAAATAAATAAATAAATAACTGAGGCTCAGGTATTTCTTCATAGCAGTGTAAGAACAGACTCAAACACAACCCCACATCTGCAAGGCAGTCTGTATTCTAGCTTGAATCACCCCAAGAGAAGCCTCGATGGGAGCAGAATAAACAACAGTGTACACATCACAGGTAGCAGTTGTATAGACAGGCTCTCCTGCCCTCGATGGGTCCCAGAAGGTGGCAGAAAGTGGGGAACTGATGTCGGAACCCGTAGCTGCCATCACAGGGACCAATGGAACCCCTGGAGGCTGGAAAGATGTGCCTGCAGCTCTATTAAGCTGAGCAGTTTTGCAGCCTTGGAAGTTCTTTCCATGTGTGTGCATCTGTGTGCACCCCCCACCCCACCAACCATTAATAGACTCCCAAGGGAGGGAGGGATAAGTCAGGCCTCCATCGCTACCAGGCATAGGAGGGCAAAGGCTTGTCAAGTCTGTCAAAGAGGCATTGAAGATGTAGTTGTTTGCACAGAAACCTCTGGCGCGTAATAAAGGCTGGTAAGAGAAAGAGGCTAGAATTAAAGCACAGACTGGCTCGTTACTTAACACAATGTGATCTGGGAGGTGTTAGCAGCTGTTTAAATTAGAGAGCATAGAATTGCGTGTAATTCTGTCTTACTTGCGTAGCAACTACAGGGGGCTCTTGACGGGAACTGACACACGGTAACTGGGAATGCAAGCGCATCCCACAGATTCCTAGGTTGGTGCAAATAGCAGGTGGGCCCAGACAGCAGCTGGCTGGTTCCCATGGCTGAACATGAAGGAGTGGGAGATATTGTCTCCCCTCCCTCCTGGAAGAAAGTGAGGATACATGGCCTCAGGCTGGTGCGCAGAGGAGCCATGAGTCCCTCTCTGCCTCCCACCTGCCCTGACGCTTTTTCTCCAAATGCAGGGTCAGAGACAACATGGCAGCATTTCTAGAAACGATAGAGGAGGCCCCCTGCAGAATAGAACAATGAACTAGTCTAGAAATATATTTAGGCCAAGAGAAGTGTATAAGAGCCTTCTAGGCTAAAGGGAGAGCAAAATGACACAATAAATTTTAAAAATCTGAAAACAGCAAGATGATATTTATATCCGTCAAATGTTGCCAGAATGATGCTGTGTACCAAACATCCTAATTTAGTGGCTTAACACCACAATCATTTACTCATGCTCAGGTCTGTGGGTGGGCTGTGCTCCTTGTGGATCTTTTTTTTTTTTTGAGATGAAGTCTCGCTCTGCCGTCAGGCTGGAGTGCAGTGGTGCAATCTCGGCTCACTGCAACTCTGTTTCCTGGGTTCAAGTGATTCTCCTGCCTTAGCCTCCTGAGTAGCTGGGACTACATGCGTGCACCACCATGCCCAACTAATTTTTGTATTTTTAGTAGAGACAGGGTTTCACCATGTTAGCCAGGATGATCTTGATCTCTTGACCTTGCGATCTGCCTGCCTCAGCCTTCCAAAGTGCTGGGATTACAGGCGTGAGCCACAATGCCTGGCCTCATTATTATTATTATCATTTGAGACAGAGTCTCACTCTGTTGCCCAGCCTGCAGTACAGTGGTGTGATCTTGGCTCACTGCAACCTCCACCTATGCGGTTCAAGCGATTTTCCCACCTCAGCCTCCTGAGTAACTGGGGTTACAGGAGTGCACCACCACACCCTACTAATTTTTGTATTTTTAGTAGAAACAGGGTTTTACCATGTTGGCCAGGCTGGCCCTGAACTCCTGACCTCAAATGATCCTCCTGCCTCAGCCTCCCAAAGTGCTAGGATTACAGGCATGAGCCGCCATGCTCAGCCTTCCTTGTGTATCATTTGGGGATCCAGGCACAGCCGCGACTCCCAGGAAGCCCTCCTCCTGGCGACGGGAGAGGTGCAAGAGGCAAGCTCAAATGCATGGCGCACCTCAGGCCTCTGCTGTGTCAGGCCTGCTCCCATCCCACTGTCCAAAGCAAGTCCCATGACCAAGCCTGAAGTCAAGGGAGGTACATCTTGCCACCAGTTGGAAGAACTGCAAATTCACATCATAAAAGGTGCGAATGCAGGGAGGTGATGAGTTAGGGCCAATAATCTTATCTACCGCAGTATCTGGGGACATCTGCAAGCAATTAAGCCATTTCCTAGAGTATCGCATGCAAGACACAGGTGAGGAGAAGGCATTGATGAGACAGGAAAGTGCCACAACTGAAGGCTGTGGGTGCTGCGCCGAGCATGTGCCAAAGAGCTTGGGCTTTCCTTACAGGTGACAGGGAGCCTGGGAGGGCTTTTGAGCTGCAATGCAGCACCAACAGGTTTCTGTTTTGAAAAGTTACCCTAGGCTGGATGTGGTGGCTCACGCCTACAATCCCAGCACTTTGGGAGGCCGAAGCGGGTGGATCATGAGGTCGAGAAATCGAGACCATCCTGGCCAACATGGTGAAACCCCATCTGTACTAAAAATACAAAAATTAGCTGGGCGTGGTGGCGGGTGCCTGTAGTCCCAGCTACTCGGGAGGCTGAGGCAGGAGAATCACTTGAAAGTGGGAGGTGGAGGTTGCAGTGAGCTGAGATCACGCCGTGCATTCCAGCCTGGTGGCAGAGCGAGATTCCATCTCAAAAACAAAGAAAAAGAAAAAGGAAGGAAGGAAGGAAGGAGGGAGGGAGGGAGGGAGGGAGGAAGTTACCCTAATGACTGTGCAGGAGGGATTGAAGGTAACAAGACGAGTTGTGGTGCAGGTGAGAGACACAAAAGTTCACGTGTGTGTGTGTGTGTGTGTGCGTGCGTGGGGTGTGTGTGTGTGTGTGTGCCTCTTCTTCTATTTGAACAGGTTTGAACCAGTCTGTGATCACAAGAAGGGAGAAGGCAGAGGCACAGATTTGAGAAACATTTTGGTGATAATGGCAGGACATGGCCACTGGTGGATCTGGCAGATCAGGCCACACCAGCAGCCAGGCAGGATGCCGGGGGAGGAGATGCAGTCTGCAGGGGAAGAGCAGGAATGTGCATTTCCGGGTGGACTTGCCCAGGCATCACCGACAAAGCAAAGGTTGGGAGAGGAGCACCTCGCTCAGGAACATCTTCCGTTCATCCATTGCTGGACCCACAAGGCCTCAGACTCTGCCTGGTGCTTCTCAGGCACTCATGAAACGAGGGGTGGATGGAGATCTCTCTGCGCATCTGAGTCTGAAATTCAGGGAGAACCCTGGCCTGGAGTCATGATGTGGGGAGTGTTCAGATCCAGGTGGTCCCTGGAGCATGTGGGGACCAACTTTTCCATAAGAGCCCTTTAGGGACGGATGATCATTACGGCCGCCAAGGATAGGGGTTGATTCTCCGTCTAAATCTTTTCTTCTCTGCGTTGAAGAATTCCTGTCTCCAGCAAAGCACCCCGACCCTCGGCAGTCTGTTCCCTCCCACCTCCCCGGCCCCTCGCCACCTCCCCTTCCCCATACCTTATGTTCTTCCTCATTGCAGACTCTCCACCCACCCGTCTCTCAAGCCCTGCACTGTCTCCTGCCCGCCTGCCTTTACTCATGAGACTTCCTCAGCTCTGAAGCCCTTGCTCTCATTTTTGTCCTGATACACTACTCGTCATTCAAGGCCGGCCTCCAGTGCCGCCTGCTCTGCGATGCCTTCGGCACCTCCACCCATCCTCGCAGCAGGCAGGGCGCCCTTCTCATCATTCTCACCCTGCCTGCACCTCCTGCCCTGCCAGGCTCCAAATCGAGATGCGATAGTAAGGCCGGGCGCAGTGGCTCACGCCTGTAATCCCAGCACTTTGGGAGGCTAAGGCAGGTGGATCACTTGAGGTCAGGAGTTCAAAATCAGCCTGGTCAACATGGTGAAACCCTGTCTCTACTAAAAATACAAAAAATTAGCTGGGCGTGGTGATGGGCGCCTGTAATCTCAGCTACTCAGTAAGCTGAAGCAGGAGAATTTCTTGATCTTGGGAGGCAGAGGCTGCAGTGAGCCGAGATTGCGCCACTGCACTCCGGCTTGGGCAACAGAGGGAGAATCTGTCTCAAAAAAAAAAAAAAAAAAACAGATGCTATATTTGTTGCTTTGGCCAGGCATGGTGGCTCATGCTTGTAATCCTGACACTTTGGGAGGCCAAGGCAGGAAGATGGCTTGAACCCAGGAGCTTGAGACCAGCCCAGGCAAGATGGGTAAACCCTGTTGCTACAAAAAATTTAAAAATCGTCTGAGCATGGTGGCACATGACTGTAGGCCTAGCTACTTGGGAGGCTGAGGCAAGAGGATCCCTTGAGCACAGGAATTCCAGGCAGCAGTGAGCTATGACTGCACCTCGGCACTCCAGCCTGGGCTATAAGATAAGCTCTGTCTAAAATAAAATAGAATAAAATAAAATAAGTGCTGCTTTGCTATCTTTGAGCCTCATAAAGCCCCAGAGGCCTAGGAGCTACGATGCCCCCTGTTCTCACCAGGCACGGCCCCCACCCAGCAGGAAAGGCCCTATTTGCTTCCCGCATCAGCTGTACTGGCTACACCCCACATGTCTTCAACCTAACGGTCCCACCTCCCTGCCTGGAGGTAGCATTTTTCAAACAAGCCAATCAGAGGGCACCTCACCTCTTGTTACTACAAAGGCTGCCCTCAGTGCCCCCCTGGTTCACTCTGCTCCGGGGTGTCCCTTCATGTGGTCCTACATGGCCCACAGTGTCTTCCTGCAGAAGTAGCTGCTGTTAATAGGCTGCTGTCACATCTGTCCAGTATTGGGTGCCATGTGTCTGGTGGCTTTCTACTGTACAGTGTGGAGAACCCCTCCTGCCCCGCAGGGCGAGGAGGAAGGGGTCGGAGCATCTCCCTAGCTGCTCTTGTCAGGCCTTGACCTTGGTTAGGTGCATTTTTGCCCTGTCCCCTCTTTTCCTCAAGGTCAGGGATTGTGTGGCCCCATCTTGGCAGCCCCAGCATCTTGCTTAGCCCATGGAAGGAGCTCAGGAGCTGTGTTCTCAGCTGGTGACTTCTACTCTCTCACCCCCACTCCCACCCCCAGCTGCCCCCACTGTCCCTCCTTCAAGTTCCCATCTCTCTAGACTCATTATACCAAAGAAATGCTTGCAATTATTCAAACAAGCCAATCGGGGGCACCTCGCCCTCTTGTTACCACAAAGGCTGCCCCCAGAGCCCCCCTGGTTCGCTCTGCTCCAGGCTGTCCTCTCATGTGGTCCTGCATGGCCTGCTGTATTTTGCTTTCTAAGTCTTCTTTGTCCATGTCTAAACTGAGTTGGGGGTTTGGGGACAAATGTTTATAAACCACCATGAGTCCCCGCAAAGATTTCCCCCAGAATCAATACCCCGAAGCCATTTAAATAGTGTCTGAAACCAAGCCAGTCCCCCGCTCGTCTCCCTTGCTCGGCTCCAAAGGATGTTTAATTTTTCTGTAAATTCACTCGCACAATGGCACACCACATTACGGCACCTTGGAACATTCCTGCTCCGATTTGTGAGCAGCTGACACGGCGGGCGATGGCGCGGTTTCCTCCGGGAATGTTTCCCTAGGATGTGACTGATGACAATACAGCCGGCTGCCGGAGAAGCCACGGCGCTCCCGCTGGCCGCGGGTGAGCCAGCACAACCCAGAGATAATGAATCATGGTTTGTGGCAAAACTGATAATGCGCCCGCTATTATATTGACTGGGGCTGTGGCTTCAGTTAATCGTGCTAAATTGCTAGGCTGGAGCTGTGCTCCGCCGGGCTGGGCCACTGCCTTCCTCTTTTGAAAATTGCCATTTGTCTGAAGTTGGGTTCTTGTCTCTTCCTCCTGCCCCTCCATTCAAATGAGCTGGCTATTTCCGCCGGCGGCTGCCCGTGGGAGTGAGAGTTTGAAAGGCATGAGCGCTTGGACTCCATCTGTCGGCCTGTGTGCACACCTTCCCATTTAAGTGCACACCACGCGCCCGCACTGCACTGGGTGCTAGGGATGCAGACGGGCAGCTGTTGCACACTCCCCACCTGCCACAGAGGCTCATCGTCCAGGGAAGAGACAGACACCACACCCCTGATTCCAGCGCTGCCCGTTAAGGGCTGTTGGTCGGCTGAGGTCAGACCCGGAGTCAGTTTAAATCCGTTGGTCGGCTGAGGTCAGACCCGGAGTCAGTTTAAATCCGTTGGTCAGCTGAGGTCAGACCCGGAGTCAGTTTAAATCTTGCCTCCTGTGCTTTCCAGCCGCGTGACTGTGAACATCTCTCCTTGTCTGCAAAGAGATGATGCTCATGAGCCCATTGCAGAGTGCTGTGGTGTTAGATGGATCCGTCATGGCTGCTGAGCTGTGCTTGGCACATAGCGAGTGTCCCCCAATGGTTCTTATCCTGGTGACAGAGGCCTGTGCAGACAGCCACAGGTTGCGGAGGATAGAACGACTGGCTCCCTGGAAGGTGAAGTGATGGAGGAGTGGAGCGTTGTAGTGGGGAGAGGAGCAGCAGGGCAAGCCTGGGGGACTGCACAGAGGCCTGGCGCATCCAGAGAGGGTGGGGGAGGCTGGGACAGAGGGGTAAACGGTGCGTCTTGAGGAGAAGCGGCCGGTGCTTGCTGGCCTCTGATTTCAGCCAAGGTGATGGGGACCCCAGGGACAGTCCTTGTTCACCTCCAGGTGCTGCTCTGAGCCATCTCCACCATCAGCCCACACTCAGGGCAGTCCCCAAATGCAGAGGGGGCCAACGTCCCCTGGGATGACCCTGGAACACAGAGGCCTAGGGTCGCAGCCTCCAGGCCTGTGTGTGTTGGGGTGAGGGCTGATGCTGAGGTACATTCCAGGCAGCTCCTAGGGGGTCCCCAGCAGTTTGAGCCTTAGGCTCCTAACACAACCTTTACTGGCTTGTCCTTCATTCCTGCTTCCTGGGGTCACCCCCAAATGAACGATCCCCATCCATGCCCTTGCTTCCAGCTAAGGGAGAAAGACGCACACCTGGAGAGCCCACTCCCAGTGAGTCTGCCCTGCCCCAGCCAGACCCTGAGAAGAGGAAATTCAGGACCCAAGCCCTTCTCTGTGGCACCTGCAATGGCTGGCATGGGACGTGAGAAACCCTGTCTAAGAGGGCCACTGGGGAAGAGTGAAGCCATTCCTGCCTACCCTTCCACTCCCATCCCCAAAGCAAAGCCTGGCTGGGGTCTCCAAGCTGCCCAACAGAATAGCCCGTCTCTCTCCATAGTTGCGGTCCACCTCTATCTCACCGCAGACCTCAGCGCCAGGGGGAGGAGAAGGCTGCCACTGGCCTTGGTGCCCAGGGTCCTTCCCCAACTCCACACCCATCGGAAAGATGGGTGCAAGAGCCACCCTGCTGAGGTTAGACCTACCGACTTCCCCAAGGACCCTCCAGCTGGAATCCAAGCATCTCTGTGATTGCCACAGTCACGCTTGATAATAACCCAGCCCTCAGCAGCATTCTCCTGCTCCTGCGGAGGTCGCAGGTCGCAGGATGTGCTGGGACCTGGGTTGGGCTTGGTAAACTTAGCTGAGCTTGTGCATGCATCTGGGGCAGTTGGCAGGCTGGCTGGGGCTGGCTGGTTTAGGACAGGCACAGCTGGGTGCCACTTTGCTGCCATCCTCCTTCAGGCCACCTTGGCTTCTCACAGTGCAGCAGGGTCCCAGGAGGAAGGGGGCCCTGCCATCACCTTTGCTACATTGTCTTGGCCAAATCAAGTCCAGGGCCAGCCAAGATTCAAGAGGGGGGAAGAGAAGCCATATGGGAGCCACTGCACTGCCATACGGCCAGGAGAGCGGGGAAAGGGAAGGGCGGAGGAGTGGGGCCTTTTTGCAGCCAATCTACCCCACCAAAGTGTGGAGTAGCCTCTTGCTGGGGGAAAGAACCAGGTTCAGTTCTGCTCCGCTCCTCCTTGCTGTGTGGTCTTGGGCTGGATGCTGAACTCCTCTGGGTCTCAGTTTAATCATCTGCGAGAGGAGATTGGACCTACGATGAGGGTTCTTGCGTGTGTTAGGGGCAATTCATTCACTGAACCAGTATTTACGGAGTGCGTTCTGTGTGCATTCCCTAGGCACTGGGAGGCATCCGTCCAGGAAATGACAAAGATCCCTGTCCTCACGCACCACGCACTGCCACAGCAGCAGACAGCAAACCAGAAGTATGATAAGGTCGTGGGATGGGACGTTAGAAGGTGCAAGCACCGTGGCAACGTAAGGCGGAGAGAAGCATGGGAGGCGGAGGGTGTCTGGGGAAGGACACGATCTGAAGTAGGGCGTCAGAGCAGGCTCAGAAGGTGATGCTGATCCCACTCATAAAGCTGAGGAGGAAGTTAGCCATGTGGATAACTGGGGAAAGAGCATTCCAGACCAAGAGAACGGTGAGTGCAAAGGCCCTGAGGCACAGAGGTGGCTGGAGCACAGAGAGTGGAGGTGACAGGCCAGATGGTGCAGAGCCCTTGGAGGCCCCTGAGCATGTGACCTTGTGTGTGAGGAGGCCCCTCCACTTCCTGTGCAGGACACACTGGAATCTGGGGATGGTAAAAAAGGAAGAAAGGCCTGGCGCAGCTCACGCCTGTAATTCCAGCACTTTGGGAGGCCGAGGCGGGCGGATTGCCTGAGCTCAGGAGTTCAAGACCAGCCCGGGCAACACAGTGAAACACTGTCTCTACTCAAATACAAACAATTAGCTGGCAGCATGTGCCTGTAGTCCCAGCTACTCAAGAGGCTGAGGCAGGAGAATCACTTGAACCCAGGAGGCAGATGTTGCAGAGAGCCGAGATTGCGCCACTGCACTACAGCCTCGGTGACAGAGTCAGACGCTGTCTCAAAAAAAAAAAAAAAGAAAAGAAAAGAAAAAGAAAGAAAGAAAGGAGACCAGCTGGGAGGTGACAAGGCAATCCCAGATGGCGGTGGCTGGGCGAGGGGCAGCAGTGGGAATGGGGAGAGTCAGGGAAGGGGTGGTCCCACTCTGGGAAAATTCACATAGAGAGGAAGTAGATGTCTGCAGAAAGCCTTGGTATGGGACCGGAGGTGACTGCTCCCATAGGCACCCAGTCACATGGACCTGAGTTCGAATCCCACCTCCACTGCTTACAAGCTGTGGGGCCTTGGTCAAGCCACTGCCTTCTCTGCCTCTTTGTAAAATGCGAGGTTAATAACGGCATCCTTTTCACCTGGGTGCATGAGTTCAGAATGAGCTCCAGTCTGCAGTACTAAGATCAGGGCTGAGCACCAGGTAAATGTCGAAGACGCGTAAGTCAGTACTGCAGCTAAATGATGCTGTGGATGTGGCTTGAGGACTCCAGTGGGGTGGGGTGCCGGCTGATCCCCTCTCAGCCTCTGCTGCCTCATCTCCGCACAGCGTGGGGGGCAGGAGACCCTGAGCCAAGTCCCCACAGGGGGCACCAACCGCAGGAGCCCCTTTGAGTTCGGCAGGGAATGCATGGCTCACCTCCAGTGTCCTCTGAGACCTGCCTGCAAGGTAATGGCTCAAAGTGAAGAACAAGCTGGTGAGCTGCAGACGTTTCCCTGAGTCTTTGGGGACTGTTTATCACCGTCACAGCCCAGAGCAAACCATTCTTTGCAGCCAGCTCTGCGGGAGCGTTTGCAAAGGGGAGCCAGGAGCATCCTGACCCCAGGGCTGGGCCTGGAGTGGGCTGGCTCCCTGGGGGTTACACCCGCCCTGAAGATCTCTACCCTGGGTTCCCTTTGGGGGCCTCCTCACCCTCTTTCCTGCCCCCCATCCAGGCCACACGGTGCCCCCAGTGGTCAAGGCGTGATTCTGCTCCTCAGCCCCGATTCATTAAATGGACAATCAAATGTGAATTGGTATGTGCACTTTTTTGTAAGGCTTTTTATATAAGTAAATGGCTAAATCAGGAAAACATCTTTGGGCAGACCATCTGTCTCAATTTGAGCTTTGAAAAATGTGGTCACCTCGCAACATTCCCATGTCAGACTCTAAAAACAAGAAACTGGGCAGGCAAGAGAACATCACTCACGCTCTGAGCTCTGCTGTCTGCTCTGCTTGGGGAATCACTGAAGCCTTCCTTCCGGCCACAGCTGCCGGGGCTGGGGCTGGGGCTGCCTGGAAGAGGGGCCAGCTGGGGGAGGCACCGGGGCCTTTGCAGGGGTTGGGGGCAGGTGACAAGCAGCCCACCTGCCTCTGGGGCCTCAGTGGATCCACAGTGCTCATGCACAGATGCATCGATGCTCTGCCTTTTTATAATTTTTCACATCTCTCTGGCTCTCACAATGGCCAAACAGGGCTTCTCTAAGCGGCACGCCACCCCTCAGCCCACTCGGTCCTTACGATGCAGAAATCCAGGTCACAGCTGGGCAGGGTCCAGGGAGGAGTGAGGCCGCTTGGCACTAAAGAGAATGGAGTGTGGAGAAGGAGGCAGTGGGTGGCTGAGTGGAAGAGATGAGCCCACGTGCACAGGTGCAACAGCGTGAAAAGACCCCTGGGCTGGGTGCAATGGTGCATCCCTCGGGAGGTTAAGGCGGGAGGTTCTTGAGCCCAGGAGGTCGAGGCTGCAGTCAGCCATGATTGCACCACTGCACTCCAGCTTGCGGGACAGATTGCAACCCCCATCTCTTAAAAAAAAAAAAAAAAGGCAATTAAAACTAAAGACGACCCCGGGCTGAGAATGCTGTGGAGGCAATTCAAGGACAGAGCTTGTGCGGAACAAAACACGCCTTTAAATTCTTAACTCCTATGACCGTTTTCTTTTGTTGATCATGTTATTTGAGGCTCCCTGATGGCCCAGGGAGGAGGATAGAAAGCACTTCACGTGCTGAACCCAGAGAGAACTGAATGGAGAGAGTGTTGGGAAAACGAGCCTTGGGTGTGCAGTCTCTCGACCCGAATAGTCACATGAGAATGGGCCTTGGGCCAGATCATTTCCTTACGAATAAAGAGCGAGCTCCCCCAGCCCACTCCCTGCCTCTGTCTTGTTCGGGGATCCCTTTCCCTGTGCTTGATGTGGTGTGCCCTCTGCTCTGCCTAAGTGTGTGTCTCCTGTGGCACCCGCCACCCACTGCTCTATCTGTTCCCGGTGGGGGTTGGGGTGACAGGGGTGCACGCAGACCCCCTCCCTGGAGGGCTAGGCCATGTGGGGCCGGGGGAGCTGATCGTGCTCCCTCTGTTGTCCAGGCGAGTGTGGCATGGCTCCATCCCGTGCCTGTGTGAGTCGTGCCTTTCTTGGTGCCGCCCTCACCTGCAAGCCTCTACTGCTTGCAATATGGGGAGCTGGCATCCCAGGACTGCGGCTGCTGGCGGTGGGACCCTGCACTCAGTCGGGCTCCTCTGCTGGAGGTCATAACAGGTGCCACTTGCTGGACACTTAATGAAGGCCTGGATGATAAAGGGCCGGGATAGGAAGCTGCTACCACCCCGAGGGCTGGAGGGACAAAGGGAAGATGTAGCGCTACCAGGACGTCAGGACTGGAGTCACTTGCGGAGAGCCATGGGTAGGGTCGTAGACGTGCAGAGGTGCAGCCCAAGACAGAGGAAGAGGATGAACTCCCCAGAAAGCCCACCCTCCAGTCCCCCACCAGTGCCTCCCATGGACTGGAGCCAGTCCGGGCCTGGAAACAGCCTGCGGAGGTCAGACCTGACCACTGCTGCAGCAGGTGAGGAGGGACCCGGGGCAAAGAGGCCCATAACGGCCGGGGAACGCACACACTGCGTCCTCAGAACGACATGCAAAGGGAGCCAAAATGCCTTCTGATGGCTGCCTCCATGACTTACACAAACGTGGCAGCTTCAACGACGTTTATCCTCCTACAGTTCCGGAGATCAGAAATCCAAAATCACCTTCACTGGCTGGGTGCAGCGGCTCATGCCTGTAATCCCAACACTTAGGGAGGCCGAGGCGGGTGGATCACTTGAGGCCAGGAGTTCGAGATCAGCCTGGGCAACATGGTGAAACCCCGTCTCCACTTAAAAACAAACAAAAAAATTAGCCGGGTGGCGTGGTGTGCACCTGTAGTCCCAGCTACTTGGGAGGCTGAGGTGGGAGGGTCACTTAAGCCCAGGAGTTTGAGATCAACCTAGGCTATCGCCTAACGAAACCCCATCTCAACAAAAAATACACACAAAAAATTGGCTGGGCATGGTGGTGTACGCCTGTAGTCCCAGTTACTCAGGAGCCTGAGGGAGGAAGATCACTTGAGCCCAGGAGGTGGTTGCGGCATTGTTGTTCTTTCTCACTACTACACACCAGCCGGGGTAACCGCGCAAGACCCTGTCTAAAAAAAAAAAAAAAAAAAAAAATCACTTTCACAGTGCTGGACTCCAGGTGCTGGGAGGTGGCACTCCTCCGGAGGTTCTAGGAAGACTCTGTTTCCTTGCTTTTCCAGCTTCTAGAGTTACTACATTCCTTGCAGTCCTTGGCTAGTGGCCTCTTCCTTCATCTTGAAAGCCAAGAGTGTAGCATCTTCAAATTTTTCTGCTGAAGTCCTCATATCACCTTTTTTACCTTGGAGCCGAATCTCCTTCTGACTCCCTCTCCTAAGGACACTTGTGATTATATTTGGGGCTCATCCAGGAAAGCCAGAATTCTCTCTCCACCTCAAGCCTTAATCACTTCTGCTCAGGCCCTCTTGCCATAGGAGGTTATGTTCACAGGTTCCAGGGATTAGGAGCTAGATATCTTTGGGGGCCATTATTCAGCCTTTCATGGGTACAAAAGTGGACATTCTGTAATAGCTAGCTATTGCTGTGTAACAAATTACCCCAAACATGTAGCTGCTCAAAACAACAAACTTTTTAAATCTCATGCAGTTTCCACGGGTCAGTTGTTTCAGAGTAGCTTAGCTGTGTGGTTGTGTCTCTAGAGGTTGCTATCAAGCTGTCAGCCAGGGCTGCCGTCACCAGAAGGCTTGACTGGGCTGGAGAGTCCACTCCAAGATGGCTCCTCACACAGCTGTTGGCAGGAGGCCTCAGGTCTTCACCATGTGGGCTTCTCCATGAGGCCACTTGAGTGTCCTCACGACATGGCCACTGGCTGGCACCCCCAGACTGAGCATTCTGAGAGGGAAAGCTGGCAAGAAGCTGCAGTACCTTTTATGACCTTACCTGCATTTGTTTGTTAGGGATGCCATGACAAAGTACCACAGTCTAGATGGCTTACACCACAGAAATGTCTTTTTTCACAGTCCTGGAGGCTAGACATCAAGATCAAGGTGTTAGCGAGATTGGTTTCATCTGAGGCCTCTTTCAGAAGGCTTTCTTTCTTTCTTCTTTTCTTTCTTTCTTTCTTTCTTTTTTTTTTTTTTTTAGAGACAGAGTCTCACTCTGTCACCCAGGCTGGAGTGCAATGGTTCAGTCTTGGCTCACTGCAACCTCTGCTTCCAGGATTCAAGCGATTCTCCTGCCTCAGCCTCCTGAGAAGCTGGGACTGCAGGTGTGGGCCACCACACCCAGCTAATTTTTGTAATTTTAGTAGAAACAGGGTTTCACCATGTTGGCCAGGCTGGTCTTGAACTCCTGACCTCAGGTAGTCCATCCGCCTTGGCCTCTCAAATTGCTGGGATTACAGGAGTGAGCCACCGTGCCTGGCTTCAGAAGGCTTTCTGAGTCTTCCTTAGAGATGGAAGGCTGTCTTTTCCCTGTAACTTCATGTGGTCTTCCCTCCTTCTATGCCTTTGTCCTAATTTCCTCTCCTTATGGGGACATCAGTTAGATTGGATTAGGGCCCTCCCATATGGCCTTGTATTACCACAGTTTTAACTTTAAAGGTCCTGTCTCCAAATACGGTCACATTCTGAAGTACTGGGGGTTAGGACTTCAATATATGAATTTGTTGGGAGACATTATTTAGCTGATAAAAGCCTCAGAGGCGACATCCTTCTGCCATATTCTCTGGTCACATAGACCAATCCTGCCATAATAATGGAGGGACAACACCAGGATGTGGACGACAGGAGGTGGGCTTAATGGGGTCTTCTTGAAGGCTTCTTCCTTCATGTCCAAGAGAAATTTTTTTTTTTTTGAGATGGAGTCTCACTCTGTCGCCCAGGCTGGAGTGCAGTGGTACAATCTTGGCTCACTGCAACCTCCATTTCCTGAATTCAAGTGATACTCAGGAATCCCCCCAAATAGCTGGAATTACAGGCATGCGCCATGACACCTGGCTAATGTTTATGTTTTTAGTAGAGATGGAGTTTCGCCATGTTGGCCAGGCTGGTCTCGATCTCCTAACCTCAGGTGATCCTCCCGCCTCAGCCTCCACAAGTGCTGGGATTACAGGCGTGAGCCACTGCACCCACCAAGAGAAATTCTTACTAGCTCTTGAGTATATTTCTAGGGCTACTCTATGTATGCTCAGCCACATATGTACACAAAGTGCACATGTGTACAAAGGAAGGACATAAACACAGCACCCTGCACCTTGTCTTCTTCACTTCGTAAACCCGTTAAGAGGGGCCTCATTCTTTTTCGGATTCCACTGTATGAATTGCTGCCATGTATTTAACTGGTCCCCCGGATGTTTATGTCCTTTCCAATATTTTGGCATTGCACATAATGATGCAACAAATATTCATGAACTTGTATCATTCC
Organism: Cacajao melanocephalus; assembly: GCA_963573385.1. NCBI lineage: Eukaryota > Metazoa > Chordata > Mammalia > Primates > Pitheciidae > Cacajao > Cacajao melanocephalus. The sequence goes on from CAUYLG010074209.1 coordinate 22,634, forward strand.
TCATGTGTGCTGGTATATTTGCAGGGTAAGTACCTGCTGTGAAATTGCTGGGTCAAAGGCTGTAAGTCTTTGACAGATGCTGTCTGATAGTGAGGCTGGTCTTTTGAAGGCTTTTCCAGTTCACACTCTTGTGAACATGGTGCAGAAACCCTATCCCTGCAGCCTCACTGATGGTGTGGGGTCAGTCCTTTCACTCTCGCCGATCTGCTGAATAAAAAGTGATATCTTGGGTAGGGCATGGTGGCTCATGCCTGTAATCCCAGCACTTTGGGAGGATGAGGTGGGAGGATCGCTTGAGCCCAGGAGTTTGAGACCTGCTTGGGCAACATGGTGAAACCCTGTCTCTACAAAAAAATACAAAAATTAGCTGAGTGTAGTGGCATGAGCCTGTAGTCCCAGCTACTTGGGAGGCTGAGGTGGGAGGATCGCTTGAGCCCAGGAGGTCAAGGCTGCAGTGAGCCATGATTGTGCTACTGCACTCAAGCCTGGGTGACAGGGTGAGATCCTGTTCTCAAAAAAAAAAAAAAAAAAAAAAAAAAAAAAAGGCACAAAAGCCTGGTTTTTTTTTTTTTTTTTAACGAATAGTGGTAAAAGAAGCGAAAAAAAAAATTAAACAGAGTTAGGGGAACACGGA
>CAUYLG010074210.1:0-47663 GCA_963573385.1 Cacajao melanocephalus
GGCCGTTCTGGGCGTGGGGTTTTATAGGGGGTGAGGGCAATAGATTGGTCAGTGGGGAAACAAAGCATGGGCAACTGCATTGGTCATAGAGAGACTGGACCTGGACTTGGCGAGCTGCCATTGGTCAGGCTCTCGGCGGGATTTTTGAATTTGGGGCTGAGAGCATGATTTAGTGCTGAGGGTGGGGCTAGGGGTGGAATGCAGGAATGGGTGTGGGGAGCCCGCATGGAGAAGGCAGGCACTGAGTAGGACGTCCAGCCTCCTGATAACAGTATTATCAGGTGCGGAGCGGGTGGGTATTGTCCATCCGGCTCCCAGCGAGGCTATCGGCCTTACAAATAGAACTTTGAACTCAGTTGTCTAAGAGATCCCTTCCAACTTCCACACTGTGCTGGTAAGAATAAAAAAATAGTTTAAAGTGTAAGCCTGAGGCATGAGGCCTGCCAAAAAAAGAAAAAAATCCATGTCCAAAGAATATCCCAGCTAATCCTTGGGCCTGGGCAATAACCTAGTTAGCTCTTAATTTTCCCTGACTGATAGAGGAGAAGCAATAGTTCACCCAATCCCTATATTTCCTTTCACTCTGGAATGCAATTTACCCTTTTTTTGGTACCAAAAATACCTTTGTAATTATATTTGGTTTAGATGACTATGGCAATACATTTGCATTCTCTGAGTATACAGATGTAATGGTACAAAAAATTATGGCAAGACACAAAGGAGAGCCAATCTGGGATTAAAATTTTGCTGTGCAAATCCTAGTGTTTTTACTCATAAGACTTCTGATGACTCTTGCTAGTGTAATAACTGGTCAAAGTAAAGGATGTTACTGTTAACTGATGATAACCAAAAGTGAAAAGGATTTTTTAATGCCCATACACATGAACTAATAGAAATTAAATCACAGGGTCTCTAATTTAATTGCCATCTATCCTATTCCAAAATGATCCTCTCAGCCTGCAGGAGACTTGGATGGATGACGTCCTATTGACTGAGTCTGGCATTTGCTCCCAGGAGGTCTCTTTCACTGATGTTAACCATGGAGTTTGGCAACAGTTTTTTTTTTCTTTTTGTAAAGCTTTATCCTAGCTCTCTCATAAAGTCTTAGGACTTTATGAAGAACTGTACCTAGCACACTCTAAAACTCATGGGCTGTGTGCGTGGCTCTCGGTTCCAACAAGTTCACCTAATGGGCCCAGACAGCAAGCCTGCTTTTGAGATCTGAAATGTGCCAACTGACTTGGTTAGTTGCTAGTTGAGTGGGGAGTGGAAAGAGGAAGTGCAAAGTCAAGAATATATGAATCTTACCTTTTGTGAGAAGAGTGATTTGCAAGGGTAAGAGTCCTACACTTCTGTTTCCAACTTTACATTAACCGTCTCTCTAGTTTAACCACATAAATGAGTCTGAAAATCCCTAGAAAGAAGTAAGGTCAAGAAAAAGGTACTTTGAATTAATTTTTTTCCTTTACATGCTGTATAACATGGCTCTTAAATATTTTCTATTCAGTATAGCCCATAGTGCCAAATGATAATTATGATGGGTGACAGCTCTGATGAATGAACACTGGTCCAGCGTAAGGATAAGGATTAATATGTAGAGGGAAAAGGTGTCACAACACAACGTCACCTCCCTAGGAAATACCCATATTTTTAAAAAGAATGGACAGCTTTTTGAATACTTTATGACTGATGCTCCTGATTCTCTTAGAAAATGTTCTCGTTTACGTTATAATCCCATCACTTGCTGGGTAATGTTTCAGGAGTGCTCTTTTTCCTGGTACCTTACCAGCTGTGTTGACTGGCTTTGTCTTTTAGACTTCAAGTGGTATTTTTTTCTCCCTAAAGTCAGATCTTAGGAGTTTTAATTAGTAATGGAATAATTTGAGTTTTTAAAGATAATGATTTTAGCTAAGGGATTTTGGTGACATGGCCTTAATCTTCATACTGTTTGTAATTCCCATTTTCTCTAATTATTGGTTTTAATAATGTAACTAGCTTTTGGCCACCATGAAGATAATCTATTTATATAATGTCAGTCAAGTACAGGGAAATTTAGCCGTTCTTGGAAGTGCAAATTTCAGCACAGAGGCATGAAATGGTTGGTTGAATTCTGAGCATGAACAATATTTTCTGTCTCAACCACAATACCAAATACAAAACAAACAAACAAACAGAGAGCTCACCATGTACCAGGCATTGTGCTTCGTGGAAGAAAATGAAAATGTGAATAATTCAGGTCAGTATTTCTTCTTTTCATTTCAAACTTGTAATTTTCCTTAGGTACAGGAATAATTTCCTAAGCCATTCATGTTAGCTTGGTATAAACAATCTTTAAGATTAGCTAAGCAATATCAAAAGTACAATCTTTAATAAATTTCAGACCTCTGGTGAATTGAATCAGATGTTCTTTTTGAAATCCATTTAAGGAATTTATGAAAACCTGAACTTAGCACAAATCAAGCAGGTTTGTTTATCTTATAAAAGGAATTATTTATAAAAGAAAAGAGGAATTATTCAATAAAGATGAAAGAGCAGAGAGAGTCAGTCACAGGTTCAGGTATCTGTGGCGCCTCCTTAATAATAGGGTTGCTTCCTCATCTTTTAAAGCTACTATAGAAATGATGAATGAGATAATTTATGGAAAGCATTTCATATAGTGCCCGGCACAAAATCTATGCTCCATAAGTGGCAGCCATTACTGCGAAGTAATTAATCACAGAGTTTTTTGGAATACTAAACAACTAGTCACAAAATTTAAATCTGAACCTAGCTTTTCAGCAACACATTGTAGAAGGACTTCTGACAGTATTTTCTAGATGTAAATTAAGTGTTCACTTACCAATTAGTGTAACCAAACACCGTGGAAGCTATTAAAGTAGTATTTTGCAATTTGCAATTTTCTGTGCAGACCCTTGATATGCGTCACCCCTCTCTCTATCTGCAAACACACACTGATGCTCTCTAGTTCTTGAGTATCGCTCTCATTACCTCTTTTAAATCGATGACTGCTTCTCTTCTCAGCTTCCTAGACTGAGGTTGCTCTAATCTTTCCTTACTATATCAATAACAAATTCTCCAACTAAGTTCAGTCTGAAGAAATCAGAAACAAGCAAGTATAAAAAGTTCCTTTTCTCAGAACATAGGAAGAAAAATGAACTTATAAAAATACCTTGACACTAGCACCAAGATTATATGGATGATTGATTAATGAATCCTATCAATTTTAAATTAAAACATTGTACTTTAATGTCAATAGTGATAAATGAAAACGTTATAAAATTAACACTTAAATCAGTGGAAATCTGCATGTCTTATCTATGAATATTTCTTATTAAAACATTTATTTAATTAAAGACATTTTTACTGTAACAGAAAGCTCATATGGAGGGCTTCTTATAACTCTAAGACTCATATGTTATTAAATTTTGGAGGCAAATTCTCTGACTTTGAAAGGTGCTCTTTGATACTTGTTAATTATTGATCTTGAACTCTTGCTATTCTTGTATTATTCTTGCCAATAAAATCTGGCCTCCTGCCAAGGCCTTTACCATATTATGTGTAGGAGAGCTAGTTTGATGATGAGTCTGTAAACAAAGTTTACTTATAAAGTTTTGTTTGGTCTACAGAGTTTTATTGATTCTAAGAGTTTTTAATTTTTGCTTTATTCTATTCCTGTAGGCACTAAGACATTAGTGTAATATGATTTCCACACATATTGTTGGGTCTACATGCTAGAAATTCAGGTACTGAAGTATCAAAAGCCTTTATTCAAAAGGATCTCCCTGTAGAGTAATCCCAGGACACAGGCCTCCAAGTTTGGCTTTATTTGGATTTCCTTTAGTGGATCATGAACAGAGCAGAGTGTCATGAACAAACTTAGAATTTACTGAAGGAATGGATGTTAATCGTGTGTTTGTTCATTACTGTTTTATTAATCATAACAAATCCCTTTGTGTTTCTTTTGAATGCTTAGAGGTGTTTCTTTTGAAATTCAAAAGCATTAAGCATTTAGAAATTCAAAAGTTCTAAGCATTAGCTCAACCAAGAAGCACAGATACAATTAGAAGAGAGATTTCTTTATTTTCTGCCTCTGAGAAGTGAATATAAAGCAACAAACAGAAGAAAGTTTTTCAGAATGAGAGAAAATACACTGACAAATGTCTTTTAAAACTTTCCCCAAATAAGTCATCCTTAGTAAATTAGAGTGTTTTAGTTAAAAGCTTTTTAAAAACCTCCAAGCAACTGCATATGTTTTAAGTGCTGGTGAAATACATCCCTCCAGCCATGAATAGTTTATGGCTTATCTACTCACATACAGCGTAATCACCTGGGATAAAAATAAACAGCCACCCTCGCTGAGATCCAGGAACAGGTGGTACAACTGATTATCCCAAATGTTTGAAATACTAGTCTGGGAACAGCTGTCTCCAAAGACATAAATAACGAGAGTCCCTAGCTCCACTATCAAGGGACAGGAGAGGAATTCCTTTGGACATTCATTGCTGGTGCTCAGTTAGTGACTGAATTTATGCAGGCTTGCTCTGGTGAAGGAATGAGTGGATTGTTTGTTAGCTTATAATGTATCAACTGCTCTCTGTGGCATGGGCCCAAGATATCCAACGGTAAGGAATCTGAAAAGAAAGTTTCTATGGAGAAATCCTTTCAGAAAATGGAAATTCCCACTCATATCTTACTCTTCAATAGCAAGGACTGTTGTTGAGAACATTTATTACCTTTAGTGTTGTTATAACCCCAGCTATATTTGCTTTCAGCCATATAGAACAATTCAGTGGGTGAATGGTTCTCAAATTGAGCCTGACAAATGCCTCACTGACCCTGAGCTGATGGTTCATTACGTTTTCATAGCTACTGTTAAAGAGGTTAAAAGTTTGTGTTGTGTTAGGCATGTTTTAGTAGAGCCAAATATGATCATGCTAGAACTTTTTATAGTCCAGTCTTTGAACAATTCTCTTTTAATAATTGGTGAGAAACATATCTAGAAGAATGCTTTTATTTCCTACCTTGGAATACATGGATGACACTGTTCAATAAATGATATTATAATATGATACCATTCAATAAATGATATCATAAATGTTGAATAATTCCTCTTTTCTTTTATAAGATAAACAAAACTTCTTGATTTGTGCTAATTACAGGTAAATAATTTGTGATCATTTACCCCCAAAGGCTTGTCTGTCATAATAATGTGTAATATGTGTACACACATCCAGTCCATTTTTTCTTTTCCATTGTTTTAGAGATTTACTGTTTTACTAAAACTAGATGTTTACTATGACATTTTAAAACATATATGCAAAAAGAAGAAAATAATAGTGTATCACTGCCAACCAATAACAATTTTTGTGAATACTTTTTCAGTCCTCCTTCATTCATGTATCTGTACATTTTTTTTCTAGCAATATTGTATGATATGGAACCTACTCTTGTATAAGCTTTTGATTTATGAGTTATGTTATTTTAAGGATGGTCACTGTTTATCTGTTATATCTGTTACAAGTGTGTTTACTAGTTTGTCCTTATGGTTTTACTTTTGGTTTTGATCTCTTTTAGATTTATATAACATTTTGTATATGTAAGGTGTATTGATTTTTATGCTTTCCGACTTTAATGTTTATGCTTAGAAATACCTCTTTCACACTACACTTACATAATATTATCCATGTTTTCATGTAGCACTTTAAGATTTTATTTGTACATATCTCCCCAACTTTCTAGTCTGTAACATTTTTCTCATAGAAACCAAACTGTGCATCCTAAACTATTTAAAAGTGAAGACTTGAGAATTATGTCTGTGTTTCAAAGCTACTCCGAAGGGTAAAATGCGGAGAATGAGAGAGTTTTATTTCAAAATGCCAAATGATTAGTTTCACTGCCAAAATATAATTATGAACTATTTTAATGTGAGGAATTAAGCTGAGGATAAATTATATTTAATGACATAAATTAATTTTATTAAGGGAATGCAGATTAAGATGTCTATAATTATAGAATGATATATAACATTATTTGGTGGGTTGGAAAGAACATGCGACTAAGAGATGCCCAATAGCTAATTGGGTCCTAGTCCTAACTGTAGTCATAATTAGTTAGGAGATGCTGGACTCATTTGGCTCTCTGAGCTTCAGTTTGCTCATATCTCAAGAGAGGTTTTCAAACCCCTAGATGGTCTCTATAAGGTACAATAAGGTACACACAGCACCACAGTGCTAGATTCCCAACATGGACTATCGGGACAAAGTAACTATATTTTGGAATATAGTTCGTAAGTTTATTTTAGAAAGGAAGATACTACAGTTCAGGAGCAGGAGGTAAGGAAGCTGAAAGCTGTGGACTAGCCTCTAGGAGCTAGCAAAGAGTTATATCTGCTTAGAATAAGAAGACATGGCTTGTGTACTTATGTAAGTTTTCTATATCAAAGAACAGAAATGGGTTATTTGCAAACAGAACTGTTTCAATATAATTTTAAATGATTATTCACTGTTCTATTTTAGCATTTCTTAAAGTAACAGTAAGGGTACTGTTCTATTAAGAACACCCACAAAAAGGAGTTTATCTTCCATTAGTCTGGAGGTTGAAAAGCAAGCAGTCTGCTCAGGGTAAAACTAAGAGTATATAACAAATAGTGTGGCATAGGGACCAACCAGTCAGAATGGACACTGGCTATCAACTACTGGCTTGCTACTAGCAAGTAGCAGCTGATCATCATTCTTATGTGTTATACACTGGGAGCCAGAGAAGTTGGAATGTATACTAAAAACTCAGCTAGGAGCTTGGAATAAAGAAGAAATAAACAGTGTCTTTGCCATTCTGGAGAGTAATTTTACTTGAGGTAGAGATAACCAACAATAAAACAAACATAAAATTATTTCAGATAACCATAAATGCTTTAGAGAAAATTAAGCAGGTTAAGTAGATAGAGTGACCAAGAGTGGGAGTATCTTAAATAGAATGGTCAAAGATATTAGTTAGATATTTGAGCTGAGAACGAAATGATGAGGAGCCAGCCATTGGAACATTTGGGGAAATTGCATCCACACAGAGGGAACAGCAGTGAATTAAACCTAAGGGGAGAAGAGGCTTGCCGTGTTATTTGCAAGACTGTAAGAAGGCCAGTGTAGCAGGAGTGAAGTTAGTGGGAAAGGTAAAATATCAAATCAGAGGACACCAGAGGAAAGAAGGTCATAGAGGCAAACAGTAGTCAGATCTTATTTTGCCAGATCCTAAGAGCATTGGAAAGCTATTGGAAGGTTTTAAGCAGACTTCAGAAGTGGTTTGATTTACCATTAAAAAAGATAACTCTGATCCTAGGGGAAGAACTAACTGGCAATTGGGAAACCTGCTGGTTTCCAAGTGGACTTGAGCGGTCATGGTGAAAGAGATGAGAAATAATCATATTGTGGATTTAGCAGGTAAATCCTCCCTATCCCAGGATTCTGCTTTCAGGGCTAAAAACTTTGAGGTTTGGTGTTTTATTTTTATAAGGGGTGTCATTCCCTTTTATAAGCTTAATTTAAATATGCCATCTATAAGCAATGGTAAACATCTGAAGTAACATAATAGGTTTCTTTTCAATGTCTAGTCTAAACTTTACATTGCTAAGAGAAGATAAAGTTATGTTTTATCTGGGACTTAATGAAATCTTTATCATTTGCTCCTATTAAAGTTTCTAACTGGAGTCCTGTGCCCAGACAGTGAAGAAGCTAAAAGTTCTTATGTAACATTTGTTTAAGGGTTTGTGTACCAAAGGCCCTTTCTGCTTAAAAAAAATCGTAGCAAAATATTTTTACCATTTGTCTATGCAAAGAAATGAACTTAAATCTCAGAACTTACTAAGGAGAGATATGAAATCTAAATAACTAAGACTACTTCAAAGCGTGTCATCACTGAACCGTCCACCAGCACTCAGCTAGATGCCTTTTCTGTTCTGTTGATTCCTCTTTGGAAACTGTTCCATCATTTTTTCTCCCCATACACACATTATCCAAGGCAGCTGTGGCACTGTGAAAGGTCATCGCCACACAGTTTCTACCTAGAAATGAACTTTGGTGGTCTTAGCTTTCCCAGAAAATGGGTACATGATACAGAACACATCATCTGTCTCTCTAAGAATTGGTTTCCTTATTTTTTTTAAATTGTACTTTAGATTCTGGGGTACATGTGCAGATCATGCAAGATTGTTTCATAGGTACATTCATGGCAAGGTGGTTTGTTGCCACCATCCGCCCATCACCTATACCTGACATTTCTCCCCATGTTATCCCTCCCCCACCCTCCCTCCTACCATCCCTCCCATAGCCCCCCACCAATAGACCCCAGTGTGTGATGCTCCCCTCTTTGTGTCCAAGTGTTCTCATTGTTCAACACCCACCTATAAGTGAGAACATGTGGTGTTTGATTTTTCTGTTCTTGTGTCACTTTGCTGAGAATGATGGTTTCCAGATTCATCCATGTCCCTAAAAGGACACAAACTAATCGTTTTTTATGGCAGCATAGTATTCCATGGTGTGTATGTGCCACATTTTCTTTGTCCAGTCTATCATTGATGGGCATTTGGGTTGGTTCCAGGTCTTTGCTATTGTAAACAGTGCCGCAATGAACATGCGTGTGCATGTGTCTTTAAAATAGAACGATTTATAGTCCTTTGGGTATATACCCAGTAATGTGATTGCTGGGTCAAAGGAATTTCTATTTCTAGATCCTTGAGGAATCGCCACACTGTCTTCCACAATGGTTGAACTAATTTACACTCCCACCAACAGTGTAAAAGTGATCCCACATCTCTACATCCTCTCCAGCATCTGTTGTCTCCAGATTTTTTAATGATCACCATTCTAACTGGCATGAAATGGTATCTCAGTGTGGTTTTGATTTGCATTTATCTAATGACCGGTGATGATGAGCATTTTTTCATATGTTTTTTGGCTTCATATAGGTCTTCTTTTCATATCCTTCACCCACTTTTGGTTAGGTTTGTTTGTTTGTTTCTTGTAAATCTGTTTCAGTTCTTTGTAGATTTTGGATATTAGTCCTTTGTCAGTTGGGTAGATTACAAAAATTTTTTCCCATTCTGTTGGTTGCTGGTTCACTCTAATGATTGTTTCTTTTGCTGTACAGAAGCTCTGAAGTTTAATTAGATCCCATTTGTCTATTTTGGCTTTTGTTGCCAATGCTTTTGGTGTTTTAGTCATGAAGTCCTTGCCTATGCTTATGTCCTGAATGGTTTTGCCTAGGTTTTCTTGTAGGGTTTTTATAGTGTTAGGTCTTATGTTTAAGTCCTTAATCCATCTGGAGTTAATTTTAGTGTAAGGTGTCAGGAAGGGGTCCAGTTTTAGCTTTCTGTACATTGCTAGCCAATTTTCCCAACACTATTTATTAAACAGGGGATCCTTTCCCCATTGCTTGTTTTTGTCAGGTTTGTCAAAGATCAGATGGTTGTAGATGTGTGGTGTTGCTCCAGAGGGCTCTGTTCTGTTCCTTTGGTCTATGTCTCTGTTTTGATACCAGTACCATGCTGTTTTGATTACTGTTGCCTTGTAGTATAGCTTGAAGTCTGACAGCGTGATGTTGCCAGCCAGCTTTGTTCTTTTTGCTTAGGATTGTCTTGGCTATGCAGGCTCTTTTTTTGTTCCATATGAAGTTTAAAGTGGTTTTTTCCAGTTCTGTGAAGAACTGTGTCTATGTGTCTATGCAAGGAAATGAACTGAAATCACAGAACTTACTAAGGAGAGTTATGAAATCTAAGTAACTAAGACTACTTCAAAGGGTGTCCTCACTGAGGTAGTTTGATGGGGATAGCATTAAATGTATAAATTACTTTGGGTAGTATGGCCATTTTCATGGTTAGAAGAATCAACCAATATTGATTCTTCTAACCATGAGCATGGAATGTTTTTCCATCTGATTGTGTCTTCTCTTACTTCCTTGAGCAGTAGTTTGTAGTTCTCCTTGAAGAGGTCATTTACCTCTTTTGTTAGTTGTATTTCTAGGTATTTTATTATTCTTGTAGCAATTGTGAATAGGAGTTCACTCTTGATTTGGCTTTTTGTCTGTTATTGGTGTATAGCAATGATTGTAATTTCTGCACATTGATTTTGTATTCTGAGACTTTGCTGAAGTTGCTTATCAGCTTAAGGAGAGTTTGGGCTGAGACAGTGGGGTCTTCTAAATGTAAAATCATGTCATCTGCAAATAGAGACAATTTGACTTCCTCCTTTCCTAATTGAATACTCTTTATTTCTTTTTCTTGCCTGATTGCTCTGGCTAAAACTTCCAATACTATATTGAATAAAAGTGGAGAGAGAGGGCATCCTTGTCTAGTGCTAGATTTTAAAGGGACTGCTTCCAGTTTTTGCCCATTTAGTATGATATTGGCAGTGGGTTTGTCATAAATTGCTTTTTAAATTTTGTGATAGGTTCCATTGATACCTAGTTTATTGTGAGTTTTTAGCATAAAGGGCTGTTGAATTTTGTCGAAGGCCTTCTCTGCACCTATTGAGATAATCATGTGGTTTTTGTCTTTGGTTCTATTTATGCGGTGGATTACGCTTATGGACTTGTGTATGTTCAACCAGCCTTGCATCCCTGGGATGAAGCCTACTTGATCATGATGGATAAGCTTTTTGATGTGCTGTTACAATCAGTTTGTCAGTATTTTATTGAAGATTTTTGCATATATTCATCATGGAGATTGGCCTGAAGTTTTCTTTTTTTGCTGAGTCTCTGCCAGGTTTTGATATCAGGATGATGTTGGTCTCATAAAATGAGTTGGGGAGGATTCCCTCTTTTTGTATTGTTTGGAATAGTTTCAGAATGATTGGTACCAGCTCCTCTTTGTACGTCTGGTAGAAATCGACTGTGAACCCGTCTGGACCTGGGCTTTTTTTGGTTGGTAGGCTGTTAATTGCTGCCTCAACTTCAGCCCTTGTTATTGGTCTATTCAGGATTTCAACTTCTTCCCGGTTTAGTTTTGGTAGGGTGTAAGTGTCCATGAATATATCCATTTCTTCCAGGTTTACTGGTTTATGTGCATAGAGTTGTTTATAGTAATCTCTGATGGTAGTTTGTATTTCTGTGGGATCAGTGGTGATATCCCCTTTATCGTTTTTTATTGCATCTATTTGATTCTTCTCTCTTTTCTTTTTTATTAATCTGGCTAGTGGTCTACTTTGATGATCTTTTCTAAAAACCAGCTCCTGGATTTACTGATTTTTTGAAGGGTTTTTTTGTGCCTCTGTCTCTTTCATTTCTGCTCTGATCTTAGTTATTTCTTGTCTTCTGCTAGCTTTTGAGTTTTGTTTTTTTTTTTACGTTGCTCCTCTAGCTCTTTCAATTTTGACAATAGGGTGTCAATTTTAGGTCTTTCCTCATTTCTCATGTGGGCATTTATTGCTATAAATTTCCCTCTAGACACTGCTTTAAATGTGTCCCAGAGATTCTGGTACATTGTGTCTTTGTTCTCCCTGGTTTTGAAGAACATCTTTATTTCTGCCTTCATTTCATTGGCTCCAGTCAACATTCAGGAGCCAGTTGTTCAGTTTCCACGAAGCTGTGCAGTTTTGAGTTAATTTCTTAATCCTGAGATCTAATTTGATTGCACTGTAGTCTGAGAGACTGTTTGTTTTGATTTCTGTATTTTTGCATGTGCTGAAGAGTGATTTACTTCCCATATGTAGTCAATTTTAGAGTTAAGGGTGATGTCGTGCTGAGAAGAATGTATATTCTGTGGCTGTGGGGTGGAGAGTTCTGTAGATGTCTATTAGGTCCGCTTGTTCCAGTTCTGCATTCAAGTCCTGTATATCCTTGTTGATTTTCTATCTTGTTGATCTGTCTAATGTTGACAGTGGAGTGTTAAAGTCTCTCACTATTATTGTGCGGGAGTCTAAGTCTCTTTGTAGGTCATTTAGAACTTGCTTTATGTATCTGGGTGCTCCTGTATTGGGTGCATATATATTTAGGATAGTTAGCTCTTCTTATCATATTGATCCTTTCACCATCATGTAGTGTCCTTCTTTGTCTCTTCCGATCTTTGTTGGTTTAAAGTTGATTTTATCCAAGACTAAAATTGCAACCTCTGCTTTTTTTTGCTATTTGCTTGGTAGATCTTCTTTCATCCCTTTATTTTGAGTGTTTGTGTGTCATTGCATGTGAGATGGGTCTCCTGCATACAGCACACTGATGGGTTTTGACTTTTTACCCAGTTTGCCAGTCTGTGTCTTTTGATTGTTGCATTTAGGCCATTTACATTTAACGTTGATATTGTTATGTGTGAGTTTGATTCTGCCATTTTGTTACTGGTTGTTTGTTTTGCCCATTGGTCAACACAGTTTCCTCATTTTGTTGTTGGTCTTTACCATTTGGTTCATTTTTGCAGTGGCTGGTACTGGATGTTTTTTTCTGTGGTTAGTGCTTCCTTCAGGAGCTCTCATAGGGCAGGTCTGGTGGTGATGAATCTCTCAGTAATTGCTTGTCCATAAATAATTTTATTTCTCCTTCACTTATGAATCTTAGTTTGGCTGGATATGAGATTCTGGGTTGAAAGTTCTTTTCTTTAAGGATGTTGAATATTGGTCCCCACTACCTTCTGGCTTGTAAGGTTTCTGCCGAGAGATCTGCTGTGAGTCTGATGGGCTTTCCTTTATGGGTGACCCGAACTTTATCTCTGGCTGCCCTTAGCATTTTTTCCTTCATTTCATCCCTGGTGAATCTGATGATTATGTGCCTTGGGGTTGCTCTTCTTCAGGAGTATCTCTGTGGTGTTCTTTGTATTTCCTGTATTTGAATGTTGACCTACTTTGCTAGGTTGGGGAAGTTCTCCTGGATAATATCCTGAAGAGTGTTTTGCAGCTTGGATTCATTTTGCCCGTCCTCTTCAGGTACACTGATCAAGCGTAGATTAGGTCTTTTCACATAATCCCATATTTCTTGGAGGCTTTGTTCATTTTTTTTCACTTTTTTCTCTTTTCTTGCCTTCTCTTTTAATTGTGTTGAGTTGATCTTTGATCTCTGATATCCTTTCTTCTGCCTGATCAATTCGGCTATTGAAACTTGTGTATGCTTCATGAAGTTCTCATGCTGTGTTTTTCAGCTCCATCAAGTCTTTTATGTTCTTCTCTAGGCTGGTTATTCTAGTTAGCATTTCATGTAATCTTTTTTCAAGTGTTCTTAATTTCTTTGTATTGGGTTAAAACATGTTCTTTTAGCTCAGAGAAGTTTGTTATTACCCATCTTCTGAAGCCTGCTTCTGTCTGCTCATTAAAATCGTTTTCTGACCTGTTTTGTTGCCATGCTGGTGAGTCGTTGTGATTTCTCTGGGGAGGAGAGGCATTCTGGACTTTGATGTTTTCATCCTTTTTGTGCTGGTTTCTTCCCGTCTTCTCTGAGTGGACATCCTTTCTGTTAAAGTTGGGGTTATTTCTCCTGTATGAGCCTTTTTTTTTTTAAATGCAGGTGTCAGTGTGCCACTTGAGACAGTCTGTCCATTGTCTGCCTGTGGAGGTACTTCTGGGCTGCCTAGGTCTCCGCCCAAGCTGCTGTTTATTCTTTGCCTGGTTTCCATACTGCTGGGGTTAGCCCCGCCTTCCCAATGGTAGGCTGTTTCACTCTGCCGAGCCCTTTGTTCCTGGGTGGAGGCTGTGTTAACTGCAAAACTCTCCCAGGAAAGGGACTCTGGTTGCTGGATCTTGTGGGGGAGAGGCCTGTCTGGTTGTATCCCCCTCCCCACTTTCAACTCTCCCTTCTGTGGGACAGACAGTTCCTTTTCACAAGCTTTCTTGGTATTAGTCCAAATCTCTGCCCTGGTCTGTGCTAACAAGGCACTGGTCTGGCCAGGGCTGCCGGCCTGGGCTGTCGCCCGGGTCTGTGACTCTGAGTGGTTCTCAGCAAGGCAGCGTTTCCCTGGTCTGTGTGCTGCTGAAGTCTCGGAGTGAATTGCTGTTTCTGATTCAGAGAACCGAGGAGGTGATGCCCGCTACCACCATCCTCCATGCCTAATACACTTTCCAGGTGGGGCAGTGCCCCACCTTGCCTCAGCTGGACGCTTTTGGGCTGCTTTCGCTGCCTTTTGGGGGGTTAATCCTGCTGTTCAACCAGTCCCTTTAAAACAAAACCAGTACCTTGCTTGGAGACGTGTATATAGCTCTGGTTCTGTATCACTCAGTGGTAGCTGCACTCTGGAGAAGCTTCCTTTCAGCCATCTTCCCCTGAATCTCTCCTTATTTATTTATTTTTTATTTATTTATTTATTTTTTTTTTTTTTGAGATGGAGTTTCATTCTTGTTGCCCAGGCTGGAGTGCAATGGCGCAGTCTTGGTTCATTGCAACCTCTGCCTCCCAGGTTCAAGCAATTCTCCTGCCTCAGACTCTTGAGTAGCTGGGACTACAGGCGTGCACCACCATGCCCAGCTAATTTGTGTGTGTGTGTGTGTTATTA
Source organism: Cacajao melanocephalus (assembly GCA_963573385.1). Taxonomy (NCBI): domain Eukaryota; kingdom Metazoa; phylum Chordata; class Mammalia; order Primates; family Pitheciidae; genus Cacajao; species Cacajao melanocephalus. The sequence goes on from CAUYLG010074210.1 coordinate 14,453, forward strand.
GTAGAAACGGGGTTTCACCATGTTGGCCAGGCTGGTATTGAACTCCTGACCTCAGGTGGTCTACCTGCCTCAGCCTCCCAAAGTGATAGGATTACAGGCATGAGCTACTGCTTCCGGCCAGTTTCCTTATTGTTTAAATAAGTAGATTAGACTAGATAATCCTAAAACTATTTCCAGTTCCAAGATTTTAAAACTGTCCCTCTTCTGATTTTAACGTGGTCAACCTAACCCTTTACTTGGTTGAATTACATTTTTGTGTTGATACTTCCCAAATCTATATCTCAAGGTCACAACTCTCTTATGCAGTCCATTCTCACGTGGCAAACTTCCCCCTGAACAGCTCCATCTGTATATAGTATAGGCGCGTCACACATACTATGCCCAACATGACTCATATTTTCCCTAGTAAGTTGTTTCTTTTTCTGCATACTTTCCTTACCTTGTCTAAGCATTGCTCTCCCTTTGAGTCTTCTACCTCACCTTTTCTGCAAGAACCATCTATTTGTCTTCCAAGACTCTACTAACAAATCAGCTTCCTATGTGAAATTTTTCCAAGCCCACTTTCTCCCCTGGTACAATCATTTACTACCTTCCATGGCATGCTGAGTAGACTGGTATCAGAGCACCCACATGAATTTACTCGCCTGTTTGAGTTTACATTTTGAATTCCTTGAGGGTATGGATAGGTTTTATTTCCTCATGATCCTACCCACAGCTTAGGAAGTATTAACAGCAGGTGATTAACAAATATTGAATGAACAAGTAAAAATGAAAATTCTGTGATCTGAGGATTTCTCATGTCATTACTTTACCTGGCATATATCCTCCACCAATAGTCTCATCAAAGCATGAAGAAACCACTGGTTCTCTGGCTTCTTGCCCAGTCTTATCTGCTCACCAACTTATGAAGACATATAAATGCCAGCCTTCATTTGATTATACACATCTTCCCACTGTGGGAATTCAGTGTCCTTTTTGTGTCTATTCGGTTTTGCAGAGTGCAGTTACCATATTTCCTGTTTCCTTCCTGTCTTCCTAGGGTCAAGATTAGAATAATAAGGCTGGGTTCAGTGGCTCACACCTGTAATCCCAGCACTTTGGGAAGCCAAGGCGGGTAGATCACCTGAGGTCAGGAGTTCAAGACCAGCCTGGCCAACATGGTGAAACCCCATTTCTACTAAAAATACAAAAATTATCTGAGTGTGGTGGTGCACACCTATATTCCCAGCTACTCAGGAGGCTGAGGCAGGAGAATTGCTTGAACCTGGGAGGCAGAGGTTGCAGTGAGCTGAGATTATGCCACTGCACACCAGCCTGGGTGACAGAGTGAGACTCAATCTCAGAATTTCACTTTTTTTATTTTATGTTTTTTTTTTTTTTACTTTAAGTTCTGGGATACATGGTGGTTTGCTGCGCCTATTATCCTATCATCTAGTCGGTTTCTAATACTTTTTCATTCTTTTACTCCTACATTTGACTCAGTTCTCTCTTAGTAATCAGCTGAACACAGGAAATTTAAACATCTTAAACACAGGAAATTTATACATAAACCAGCCTCATCATAAGCAATTAACAAATGTACTTTCAGCTCCTCCAAATGTTAATGAAATTTACATCTGATACTAAGCTCTTATTCAGTAGGTATACTTGGGTAAATAAGCTATCAGACTTGAGTGGCTGACTGTTTCTCAGCATCCTCTCAAAACACTTCCCACTCCCTGGTAAGGCTGGAAGAAATTTTCCAAAGTGATTTATTTTAGCAAGGTCAAGCCATCTGTGAGTTGTGAAAATGACAAAATTTGTTTTCCGTCCCTTCATGTTTTTTAAACTTCTTGGTGCTGTAGTAATTAACATGGAAGACACATACAAATGGGAGACAAGTTTGCCTTTAAAGAGAAATTTCTTTCTGTGTGATCCACTGCTGTCATATATCCACTCTGGCTTATCTGAGATGACTAATGTTTTTAGGTCTGCCCTTGACCTTCCTTCCCCAGATGGGTAGTACTTAGTCACTCCCAGTCATTTTCTTCCACTGCCATCCTTCCTTATATTTGTTGATAGGGTCAGGAACAGCCCATTGAAAGTTAGTGTGTCTTCAAAAAGATCACCAATATTTTGGACCAGGTCAGAAGGCAAGATTGAACATAATGCCTAACCTAGTTTAAGCCAGTTATACATCACTAATGATGATAATTATTTTTTATCAAGCACTTTATTCAGTGCCATTGGTAATTACATAATTAATGCATTCAATTCTCAAAATAGCTCTGTAATGTAAGGATTCCGTACTAGCCATTTACAGATGAGGAAAAGAAGAAATGGAGGGGTTGTCAGTTGTCTGCAGTCACACAGCCAGTAGATGGCCAAGTTAAAATTTGCATTCCTGCCTATACCTTTTCCATTTCACCAGTACTTACAAGAAAATGTTTATGTCTTGAATGAGAAGGGTTCTTGAGGAGATGTGCTTAAGACAAATGGTGACCTGTTCAGCAGGAATGTAGCCCTATTTCTGTTGTCACTTAGTTGGAAAGAGATCAGAAGGCTGAGATGTTGAAACCGTGCACGTAATGAATTGAACAGAGGTTTGACTAACTCACATAAGATGTTTCTTTTCCTTCCAGGAAGATTTCCAACCCGCAGCAGCTTCAGAGACCAACTGGGAATCAGTCACAAGCTCTATTTCAGTAAGTAATTTATTACTCTGTTGCCAGCGAAAGAAACTGATGGAATAGCTAAGGTCAATCCCAGAAGAACTTCACCTCTATGTGGACCTGTGGTTGGACCAAAAGCCAGATCTCAAACAAGATGTGTTTCTCCATTTCATTCAGGTTACAGTGGATTATGTCAGACACCCTTTTTCCCGTCTGTCAGAAAGGTTTCCAGGAACTGCCAGTATACCATGGTAGGAACTCAGGCTAGGCAATAACTGAAATATTTTTCAGTTTCAGAGCAGAGCTTTCCAATTAAAGGTCTGTACAAACATACAAAACATATCAAATTAGTTCATGGCCCACACTCAAGTGGGGAATTTCAAAATAGCTTTCGAATATTCCTGGGGAAGATGTTAACCTTTGCATTTTCAAGGGTCTTTTCTGACTTGAAAATCCCAATGTTTACAGTAAGATAACTTAAGTGCAAATTAGGCATGTATTATATTTTACTTGGATTGAAAACATAACTCACCCTGAAGCTATAAAATGGTTCATCCTCCAATTTTTTTCTAAATTTAGTCATTTCTCAGTATTCTGTATCCTTATCTATTTTGCACAGAAAGAGCAGACCTTGTTTTCACCAATCCTATGTGTAGCACTTATATAGCAATAAAATACAAGACAATAAATGCAATTGTTTACTAAAAGGTCAAGAGCATAGAGAAAGCTTGCCCATGGTTCTAAGTAGGTCCATGTGGCTGAGTCAGAGTTGATTTTTTTTTTCTAAAATTGATATGTTATCTTTTGCTAGGGGATTTTTTTAAAAAACTCTTTCATATGGCAGAATTCCCTCCACTATGAATTATGTGACTATTTAATTCACCTGGTATGGATGCTAGACTAGACCCTCCTCTGATCAAAAGATCAGAGAGATCTCTGAGGGTGATTTAGGTGTTTTGTGTGCTTTTGACAGTCCAGGATACATGCTCTGAACCTAGCTTGGTGTAGACAATCATTATCAATTAGGTGAAAGTCAGCACAAGGCAGACAAAGCTGAAGAGCTGCTCAGGCTAAGCAGGAGGGTCAAAATAGAGGCTGATAACTCAAGGTAGACTTTTGCAATCGTGACTGAGGGTCAAGGGATGCTCCGGCTTCTCAGGCACCTTCAACGTGATAGCTCAGGGCTGTCTAATGATGCTTGCCCCAAGCACAGAATTACAAGCTTAAAGGACCCTTAACTAATTAAGGATAACCCAGGTCCTTTAAAAGAGAAGAATTGTCCCGTCCTTTGGAGTATCTGGGGAGGTTCCCTGGGTCCAGATCCACTGCAAACACTTCTGGTTTGAGTTTCAAGTCTAGGTGCTGCTTAACTCTCTTGTAAGGCCAGAGCAAGCTAGTTTCTTTACTCAGAACTCCATTGTTCACGAACTTTCTGGAGAAGGGGCAAGGGTCATTGGACTACCATTAATATCTGTTTAAACCAGACCTCCTTTTTGTTGAAAGTGGTTTTCCATTTTCAGAGCATTTTTTTTACATATTGTTATCATTTTAAAGTAATGCAGTTAACTTCAGAATTGATTTTTATAAATATGTGACAAAAGCTGAATGAAATCATATTTACTGTGCAGTTGAAGGAGACACATTCAATGAGTTCTTTTCCTCACAAATAATTTTAAAATATTTACCTCAGAAACCAAAATATGCTTGTGGGCTTATTAGGTCACCTCGTCACTCATAAATATTTCCTCAACCATCATTGTTGTTTCTGGAAACTTCCCGGAAGCAAAACTTGAAAACAGCAGTAAGGCTCATACACAAGGACATGTTTGCATTTTACCTATGACTTGGATTTACTCTTCAGCCTCATATTAGAAGAGATTAAATTTCCCCCTCCCTTCTCAGGAACTGAGAGTTCCCCAGAGCTTTCCCTGAGAGAGATATCTGCCTACACACTACGTTCTAGGCACTGTCAGGAGCCACCCCGGAAAACTCGATGCAGCTACTTTCCCCAGAGCTGTCACAGGAAGCTTTCACTTGCATGGGAATGGCTTTATGGGTGTCCCTGTTTTTATTTCAAAAAAGAGGGAAGCATTTTAACTTCACAGAATTTTTATGTGCTGCCATGCCTCTAATTTGGTCAGCTCATTTTGAGTTTTTTAGTTCTTAGACCTACGCTATTGTGACACAAGGCTAGCTGTAAACCATATGGTGCATTTGAGCCAGATAGACTGTAGATCATCCAGGCAATACAAGTTAATGGGGATTTGGAATTACAGTACTGAATTATAAGTATTCCACCCCTAGCATGTGACCCCAAGAGAGATGTGAAAGACAGAAATGATGTGCTTCAGTCAGGGTCTAGCTCGTGTCAAGCAGACACACACAAACAGAGACACACACACACACACACGGACACACACACCTAAATTGAAGAGACAACCTATCAGAAACAGAAGGAACAAATAGGGCTGCACCCAGATGAGAGCGATATAATATCAACAAGATAACTGTAGAGGGCATCTTTAACATGGCTTGAATTATGAATAAATCTGTGGATTCTTATATAATGTATGACAAGGACCATGCCTCCAGCTAAATAATCATTATTACCTGGATACACCTGAGCAGAATATACAGTAGACTCATAAGGTAATGAATGTAGCATTACAGGAAAGGTTTGGTCAGAAGAGGATGTCTACTTATTTTAACAAGGATGACTGAAAAATAGATGTATGGTTTCTTCTAAAAGAAAAAAAAATGCGCTGGCCTGACACATTCAATATCAGTCTATTTCATTCTCTCACCCCACTCCCTTGACTCCCTTTAACCTACAGGGAATATTTGAAAACTGCTCCTGAGTGATATCAATGGTAGATTAATGATTTAAAGCCCCTTAGTTGTGTGAAGAGAGACTTCCTCTGACAGCAGATGATCATCAAATCACTTACCAATCTTTGGACCTTGATTGGTTAAAGAGAGACAACATTGCCTGAGAGTAAGGTTATAAATTGTGGGCTTTGCTGTCTGGGACTCCATAGCACCTATTTTTTCTTGATTAGATGCTACAGTCAAATCTTAGGAAAGCAAGTTGTCATTAATTCCTATTTTCCCTTAGTGATAAGAGATATTTGCCTTTAGGGGATCTTATTTGTTTGTAGTTTCTTTAAAGACATTTAAAAATCATTTGAGGCTGTGTGCTCTCTATTTCCTTGTCAATGGGTCATGAATTTTAACAGAGATGTTTGAATCATGGCTCATTTACCTCTAGATTGCACAAGGGTTAGTGAAGTAAGTGCTTGGAAACCGTATGTGGGATGTATTCCATGGCAAAATACATAATCCTCTTCAGGCTTTCAATGACGTTGTGTTTCTCATTTAAAGACTCTTCCTGAGAAGTTTTAATGGCAGCTGAGATCACTAGCAAACTATAGCATTTTAGAAAAATATGTTTCCCATGTGAATCCTCTCCTTTTAACTCAAGAGAGCCAGTTTCATGGCTAATTATCCTTGTTGACAGTAAGTAAGTTGGTTAAAGTGCTAGATTTTGTGAAAATGTCTACAGAGTAGATTAGTACATTGCTCACACCTCATTTTCAATGCCAGGTGACTTGTAAAAGGGGGTTGGGGAGGTTAAATGTAGGAGAATGGAACGAATTATCAAAACTAACATGGAAGTAGTTTGGAATTTTGATTCCCACTATTATTTGTTGTTATGTGGATGATTTGGGACCATGAATCAAGAAACTGCATGACTTAATTTTATGTATTTCCATCTAGTCTATATTTTTAGATGATTACAGTTAAAATAAACTGAAAGTTTTATGATCTGCTTGGATTTGATTAATTTGAAAAAAGCAAATGACTATCTTTTTAGCAATTAATTGATTTTACCCAAAAATATGGCAAGATAATGCCGTGTTGTTTTTACATGGCATTCAAACTTATGATGTCTTATACACAGAAGCCTGTTTATGTTCCTACTGTATAGTTGAATGACTGTTGTATTTCACAGCAATGGACTTTTTCTGAGTACACTGAGCTGTATGTCATTCTTAGGGGGTATCCTATCACTCTCCATCAGTAACGGATCCCACTCTCACTGCGGATGCTCTGGACAAAAAAATTGCAGAATTTGATACTGTGGAAGATCTGCTCAAGTACTTCAATCCAGAGTCATGGCAAGAAGATCTTGAGAGTATGTATTTGGACACCCCTCATTATCGAGGCAGGTCATATCATGAGCGGAGGTCAAAAGGTAAGAAACAGAGACTTATGCATTCTTCATAAGCAGATAGAAGTCTTAACAGTGCAGACTGAGTTTCCCTTATTCAAAGTATTTGAATCCAGAAGACTTTTGGATTTCAGATGCTTTTTGGATTTTGGAATTTACATTTATACTTATTGGTTCAGTATCCCTAATCTGAAAATAATCCAAACTGCAAAATGGTCCAATGAGTGTTCCCTTTGAGAATCATGTTGGTGCTCAAAAAGTTTGGATTTTGGAGCATATTAGAGTTTAGATTTTTTTGTGTGTATTAAAAAATACTTTTATTCAGATATGTAAACAACTCTTGAATTTCAGTTATAAAGAAGCAAACTCCGTTTGAAAGCAGGCAAAAGTCTTGAACAGTTAACCAAAAAATTATACAGGTACCAAAGAAGCACATAAAAATATGCTCAATATATTAGTCATCAGTAAACTGCAAATTAAAATCATGATGAGATGCTGCTAAACACATATTAAAACTCAAAATTGAAACTAAAATTTTTAAACTAAATTTTCAAAAATTTATTATTAAAGAATTTGACAACACCTGGTGCTGATGAGAATGTGGCATAACTCCCCAATCCTCCCACTCCCTGCTATTCTTCCCCTAGCCCTCCCACCCCACCACAGGCCCTGATATTCCCCTCCATGTGTCCATGTGTTCTCATTGTTCAACACCCACTTATGAGTAAGAACATGCGGTGTCTGGTTTTCTGTTCTTGTGTCAGTTTGCTGAGAATGATGATTTCCAGCTTCATCCATGTCCCTGCAAAGGATATGAACTCATCCTTTTTTGTGACTACATAGTACTCCATGGTGTACAGGTGCCACATTTTCTTTATCCGGTCGATCACTGATGGGCATTTGGGTTGCTTCCAAGTCTTTGCTATATAAGCAGTGCTGCAGTAACATATGTGTGCATGTGTCTTTATAATTGAATGTTTTATAATCCTTTGGGTATATACCCAGTAATGGGATTATTGAATCAAATGGAATTTCTATTTCTAGATCCTTGAGGAATCACCACTCTGTCTTCTACGATGGTTGAACTAATTTACACTCCCACCAACAGTGTAAATGCGTTCCTATTTCTCCACATCCTCTCCAGCATCTGTTGTCCCCAGATTTTTTAATGATCGCCATTCTAACTGGCATGAAATGGTATCTCAGTGTAGTTTTGATTTGCATTTCTCTGATAACCAGTGATGATGAACATTTTTTCATATGTTTGTTGGCTACATGAATGTCTTCTTTTGAGAAGTATCTGTTTATATCTTTTGCCCACTTTTTTATGGCATTGATTTTTTTTTCTTGTAAATTTGTTTAAATTCTTTATAGATTCTGGTTATTAGCCCTTTGTGAGATGGGTAGATTGCAAAAAATGTTTCCCATTCTGTTGGTTGCTGGTTCACTCTAATGATAGTTTCTTTTGCTGTGCAGAAGCTCTTAAGTTTAATTAGATTCCATTTGTCAATTTTGGCTTTTGTTGTCATTGCTTTTGGTGTTTTAGTCATGAAGTTCTTACGCGTGCCTGAATGATATTGCCTGTTTTCTTCTAGGGTTTTTAAGGTGTTAGGTCTTATATTTAAATCTTTAATCCATCTGGAGTTAATTTTTGTATCAGGTGTAAGGTAGGAATCCAGTTTCAGCTTTCTGCATATGGCTAGCCAGTTTTCTCAACACCATTTATTAAATAGGGAATCCTTTCCCCATTTCTTGCTTTTGTCAGGCTTGTCAAATATCAGATGGTTGTAGATATGTGGCATTACTTCTGAGGCCTCTGTTCTGCTCCACTGGTCTATATCTCTGTTTTTACCAATACCATGCTGTTTTTATTACTGTAGCTTTGTAGTATAGTTTAAAGTCAGGTAGTGTGATGCCTCCAGCTTTGTTGTTTTTGCTTAGAATTATCTTGGCTATGCAGGCTCTCTTTTGGTTCCGTATGAAATTTAAGGTTTTTGTTTTTTGTTTTTTTTTGTTTTTCCAATGCTGTGAAGAAAGTTAATGGTAGCTTGATGGAGATAGCATTGAATCTAAAAATTACTTTGGGTAGTATAGTCATTTTCATGATATTGATTCTGCCTAACCATGAGCTTGGAATGTTTTTTCATCTGTTTGTGTCCTCTCTTATTTCCTTGAGCAGTGGTTTGTAGTTCTCCTTGAAGAGGTCCTTCACATCCCTTGTTAGTTGTATTCCTAGGTATTTTATTCTCTTTGTAGCAATTGTGAACAGGAGTTCAGTCATGATTTGGCTTTCTGTTTGTCTGTTATTGGTGTATAGGAATGCTTGTGATTTTGTATGCTGAGACTTTGCTGAAGTTGCTTATCAATCTAAGGAGATTTTGGGCTGAGACAACGGGGTCTTCTAAATTTACAATCATGTCGTCTGCAAATAGAGATAATTTGACTTCCTCTTTTCCTAATTTAATATACTTTATTTCTTTTTCTTGCCGATTGCCCTGGCCAGAAATTCCAATACAATGTTACACGAGTGGTGAGAGAGGGTATCCTTGTCTTGAGGCAGTTTTCAAAGGCAATGCTTCCAATTTTTCCCCATTGAGTATGATATTGGCTGTGGGTTTGTCATAAATACAAGGCTACAGTAATCAAAAGAGCATGGTACTGGTACCAAAACAGAGGTATAGACCAATGGAACAGAACAGAGGCCTCAGAAATAACTCCATACAACTTCAATCATTCAATCTTTGACAAACCTGACAAAGACAAGTGATAGGCAAAGGATTCCCTATTTAATAAATGGTGTTGGGAAAACTGGCTAGCCATATGCAGAAAGCTGAAACTGGATCCCTTCCTTACACCTTATGCAAAGATTAACTCCAGATGGATTAAAGATTAAAACATAAGACTTAAAACCATAAAAACCCTAGAAGAAAACCTAGGAAATACCATTAAGGACATAGGCATAGGCAAAGACTTCATGACTAAAACACCAAAAGCAATGGCAATGAAAGCCAAAATAGACAAATGGGATCTAATTAAACTTAAGAGCTTCTGCACAGCAAAAGAAATTATCATTAGAGTGAACCCCTAACCAACAGAATGGGAAAAAATTTTGCAATCTACCCATTTGACAAAGGACTAATATCCAGTATCTACAAAGAACTTAAACAAATTTACAAGAAAAAAAAAAACCATCAAAAAGTGGGCAAAGGATATGAACAGACACTTTTCAAAAGAAGACATTTATATAGCCAACAAACATATGAGAAAAACCTCATCATCACTGGTCATTAGAGAAATGCAAATCAAAACCACACTGAGATACCATCTCATGCCAGTTAGAATGGCAATCATTAAAAAATCAGGAGACAGATACTGGAGAGAATGTGGAGAAATAGGAACACTTTTACACTGTTGGTGCGAGTGTAAATTAGTTTAACTATTGTGGAAGACAGTGTGGTGATTCCTCAAGGAGCTAGAAATAGAAATACCATTTGACTCAGCAATCCCATTACTGGGTATATACCCAAAGGGTTACAAATCATTATATTATAAAGACACATGCACACGTATGTTTATTGTGGCACTATTCACAATAGCAAAGACTTGGAACCAACCCAAATGCCCACCAATGATAGACTGGATAAAGAAAATGTGGCTTATAAACACCATGGAATACTATGAAGCCATAAAAAAGGATGAGCGCATGTCCTTTGCAGGGAAATGGATGAAGCTGGAAATCATCATTCTCAGCCAACTGACACAAGAACAGAAAACTAAACACCACATGTTCTCACTCATAAGTGGGTGTTGAACAATGAGAACACATGGACACAGGGAGGGGAATATTATACAACATGGCCTGTCAAGGAGTCATGGGGTGGGGAATAGCAGTTGGATAACAGGGGGTGGGGGGATTGGGGAGGGATAGCATTAGGAGAAATACCTAATGTAGATGACACGGTGATGGATGCAGCAAACCACCACCATGGCACATGTATACCTATGTAACAAACCTGCACAATCTGCACATGTAGCCCAGAACATAAAGTATAATAAATATATGTTTTTTAAAGCCAGTTCTTCATGTTCATGTATGAACATGGGAAAATCACTTAAATGTTCTTTCCTTCAGTTTCTTTGCATATAAAAGGAGTGACAATAGTATCTGCCTCATAAGATTACTATGAAAATTAAATGAATTATGTATGTAAAGTATTTTGAATACTACCTGGTACATATTAAAAGCTATATATGTGTTACTTATTACGAAACTGGAATAGACGTGGATGCCTTTGTTTGGCAAAAATTATTTTCCACCAAACTCTGTCTTTTCTACTACACAGCAGAATGAAGACTATGGGATTAGATCAGTTATAGAAGCTAAAATTCTTTGACAATCTACATTGTAGTATGTGTGTGTGTGTGTGTGTGTGTGTGTGTGCGTGTGCGTGTGCGTGTATAATATTTTGTGTACATATGTAAGTGACTTTTTTTTTCTTTTTCTGTGTCAAAGAAAATGGGATCTTTCTTAATTTCTGTAGATATTTCCAATTTATTAACATACTAAGACTTAGTAAATATGTTCGAGTTGACAATATTATTTTCTTTCATGAGTCCATGAATTTTAATCATATTTCCTTTTGCCTTTGTCTCCAGATAATCGAGTCCTAATATTTTTAAATCTACCCTTATCATTGGATATACGTTGACCCAGCTGTTGGAGGAAACTACAATAATAAGATGTGCTAAATTCTAGCTTATGTTTACGACTAGATGAATAGAGATAATCTTAATTAAGAGAAGTTACTCTAGACACAGAGAAGTTAAAAATGATCAAGGACTGTTCCTGTTCCAATTCTTGCTAGTACAGTATTTGAACACTGACTTGCTATGATACATTGCTTCATTAATGAGAAAGAGATGAGCTGCTAGATTTTTATTTGAAAATTAGTGTCAACTAATGGACACACATTTATTTAACAAAAGGGCAGCAATAATTGAGAGTTTTATTGTTTAGGAACAAAAGTCCCTATAAAAACCTTAAAAATGCAGAGGTTGGTCACAAACAATATGTTTTTTCAAAGTAAATTTTTTTTTTTTAATTTTGTTACGGCAGTTTGAAAAGTTTTTAGGGAGCTCAAAGTTTATTCAGTGGTGGACTTCAGAATAGATGGTTTTAAGACTTTGGAACGTGTTCAACAGGATTCTGCCAGTATTTTTAGAAAGTGGTCTTTCCAGACTTGTTATATAGACATCTCTTATATAGAAGCTCTGAGTGGTAAGAAGATCATTTGGGGACTTCACAGGAAAGTTAGACAATGTGTTTATGGAACAGAACATCATATTGATTTCTGAATGGTCCCTTGGATGTTGTTACTTTGCTAAGTTATTTAAGCAAAAAGAATTAAATAACATACTGAGTTAATCTGTTATTCAGCATTTCCATTAGTCTCTATTTTCCATAGCTTTTCAAACACTGCAGACTTTTTTTTCACAAGTAATTCATGTCAATTACAGAAACTTCGTAACTCCTTCATATTATTACCAAATCACAGATATTTAATAATAATAACTGCTAACAGTTTCTGAGCACTCATCATATCCAGGCACTATTCTGTTTAATTTATAGGCATTATATCATTTAATCTTTAATCTTATAACAACTGTATGAGGTGGAGTACTGTTATTGTTCCCATGTTATAGAGGTGGAAAACAAACGGCAGAATGATTGAGCCATGGTCCTCAGGTTGCACAGGTGGGATGTGTTGCTGATCCACTCAATTTGTAATTAACGTTGTTTTTAGGCTTGATTTTCTAGAAAATCAGAAACACTTGACTGTTCACGTGGGAGAGAAAAGAAAAGGTGTGTGGGGGTTTCCATGTATGCCTGTGATTTTTCTTTTTCCCTTCTATTTTTAGGAGGCAATATAATATTAGTGATGTAAGGAGTCTAGGCACCAGGGTCTGAGCTTTGAATCTGGGCTACACCACTTTATCTAGCTGGGAAAACTACTTCAGTTCTCAGAACTTCTGTTTTTTCATATGTAAAACAGACACAAGTTGTATTTACTTCATGGGGTTGTTATGGTAATTAAACAGTGACTAAATTGTATCCTCCCATAAGTCCCTTAGCTTTAAATATATTTATTATTATTATTATCACTATTTTATCATTCAACCTGTGCCTTCACTAACTGGGCAAGAGTTTCCTAACTCCTTTACTTGGGGCATATATTCACCTATCCATTTTGCATATTGCTGCGAGATGAGTATAATTACTCAAAACTCCTTTACATCACATCACTATCCTACTAGAGAAATCATATCATAGAATGGAGGCCTTTAGAACACGAAATTTAGAGTCCCGTAAACTTGTCATTGAATCCTAGAGGAGTAGCTAGGTAACAAGTCTTTAGCACAGTAGCCATCAGATAGTAGGCAAGAAAGAGTTATTAAATTTATGGAACAAAATGCAAACATTTTTAGAAGAAAGAAATGCAACAGTGAGTTTCTCATATAGGCTGTCACTACTGTGAGTTTTCATGGCCTCAGCAAGCAGACAACAAAAAGTCAATAAAATAAATAATAAACATACATAAATAAATTTGTGTAAACAGAACCACAAATATAGAAGGCAGGATATGTTTTTAATATCTACCCTTGATGTTAAAAGAGACTTGTGAAGGCATAATTGAAATTCAGTAAGCAAAGCTTTTTGAGTGATGAGGAAAATTTACCCCTTCCTTGCCCAGGAACCTTAGACATGGCCTGCATGAAACAAAAATGGCAATCATGTTAAATGCACTGCTATTTATATAATCCTTATGTCCATGTAAGCACTGAAATAAGAGCATAAACTAGATTTTTTCCCATATAACAAGAAATACAAAGGGCAATATAAAGAAATCAACTGACCAAATAGAACTCGAATAAAACAAAATGAAACCAAAATAATTAGCTGTACTCACAGATCAACTTCTTTCCAAATAAAATTATGACCTGCTTAAAATAAAGCATCTGCACGGTTTCTCTATGAAGAAAGAAAATGATGTGATCCATTACTGCCTCATTTTCTTGGAGCAAAGGTATGACCTTATAAAATTAACCCTTTAAATGAACTGTTCCGACGAAAATTTGAAGTGATAGGTTTTAATCACCTCAAAGATGTAGGAGATCAGTCAGGGTGGTAGGAGAAGCTATAGGGAAAGATGCAAACCTTCTTGAAAGGTCGGAAGGTTTTGCAAAGCTTCAAGGGAGAATAAGCTGAAGGCAGCTGTTCTCTTACCCTGAGGCAAAGGACAAGAAGTAGGTACAAGGGAATATAGGGGAGTTTATCTAAATGGCTTGTTTACATATGTTGTCTGGAAACCAACCTTTGAGTTGCAGTGAGACTGCTCCCTGCAAGGGGGTCAATGATGTTAATTACCCACAGATTGTGTTGGCTCCAGGCTTTTGGCATTGTGTCTGGATAAAAGCTCGTGGCTTCAGCTGCTTCTCACTCTCCGGCAGTCCCCTAGCCGCTCTTTCACTGGACACCTGTGTCTGAATACTCCTTGCATCTGTCACTCAGCCAGGGTCTGTGGGGCAGACCCGGCCCAAAGAGGTAAAAACTAAATGTTGGGTGATTTATAAGCAGTGTCAGTTAGAGATGTCTTATATTTTTGTTAGAATTGTGAAGCCAATTGATATACCAGTATACCTGTGGGCAAAGTCTCTAATATCTATTGTTGTTCAAAATTATGCCTTGAAAATAAATCCAGGCTAAATCAGTGTGGGAAGGCAATTGATTCTTATTTTGTGCCTAATATGGTCCTTAGCACTTGTGTCTCAGAAAATAAATCTGATCTTCTATACCTTGCCCAAGGTTCACTAATCCCTCTCTTCCCTCTACCCTATCCCGGTCTATATCTAGTCAGCCTCTTTGACTACTGCCCAGTCTCAGTGAGGCTCTTGTAATCAGGGAACAAAAAGTAAAAGAAATGACAATCTTCTCAAAACTTCTGTATGTCTTGGTTATCGCCTAGTAATTTGATTCCAGAGACTTTATAGATACAGCATTTGGTGGTAAATGTCCTTGCCATACAATAGGATACAGGTCTCAGATGGAATTTATATCTGGGTAGTATAAAAAACAATTATGTTAAAAATCATATTTCTAGGTAAAAGAAAAATTGAAACATAAATTTATAACCTGGTAATTGAAAAGTTAATTTTAACTCATGCCAATCATAAATATATAAATGCAAATAAAAATATTTGGCCACATACAGTGGCTCATACCTCTAATTCTAGCACTTTGTCAGGCCAACATTGGGAGATCACTTGGGCCCACGAGTTCCAGACCAGCTTGGTCAAAAAAGTGAGATGTCATTTCTTTAAAAAATTAACAAATTAGCCGAACACAGTGGCACATACTTATAGTCCCAGCTACTCAGGAGGCTGAGGTGGGAAGATCACTTGGGCCCAGGAGGTCAAGGCTGCAGTGAGCTGTGATCATGCCACTGAGCTTCAGCATGGGTGACAGAATGAGATCCTGTCTCAAACAAAGAACAAAATTATACAAACATGTATAATATATAACATCACATAAATATATAAACATTTAGCTAGTTTATTTAAATACATATTTAACTATTGTGCTTATGTATTTATTAATATTTTTATATTTATAAATTTTAACATGCCACAGATTAAAAATATTAAAAATTAATAATGCTATGCAGTATTAGCAATTCAGTGGTGCAAAGCACAATATTACATACAGTTGAAGAGAGTCTAAACTGATACCCTTTTCTTGGTGGCTATCTTCTCATTACCTATCCAAATTAAATCAACTGTCTATCCAGCTTTCAAACGTACAGAAAATGTACAAGGGCATATGAGCAAATATGTTCCCTGAAGCACTATTTGTAATAAAAAAAATCTTGAGGCAAGCTAAAGGTATATCAGTAGGGGGAGAATTAAGCAGAATTAAGCAGATTATGGTATGTCATCATTGGGAAAATTATGTAGCCATTAAAATACACACGTGCACACACATATATGCATTAAAGTGGAATGTTCGTTGAATGAAAAAAAACCTGAACAATATGTAGAGTATGATTTTTTTTTTTGTAAATTACTATATGTCTATGCTCCCTTTCTAAGTCTGGAAGGATATAAATTGAGCCATTAAAAGTAGTTACTGCTACAGAGTGAGAATGATACTAAGAGGGTACATCTTACATTTTATATTAGATTTTATATCTTTTCTCTTTTTTTTTATTTTTTTACGTGTTGTTTTTGTAATTACAAAAAGAAAGACATCCTGCCAGCTTTTCAAAATTACCTTATATGCATATGTGTACACATTATATTGTACTTATTTGTAGAGTTTACCTTCTCAATTCCACTGTGAGTTCTTTGGAGACAGTTCTCATTTATTTTTACATCTACAAAATTCCTAACATAGAAAGTGTCCATTGAAAGTAAGTGAACAAAAAATCACTGATATGATTTGGATCTGTGTCTGTATCCAAATCTCATGTCAAATTGAATCCCTAATGTTGCAAGTGGGACCTGGTGAGAGGTGATTGGATCATGAGGGTGATTTCTCATGAGTGGTTTAGCGCCACCCCCTTGGGACTGTCCGCAGGATAATGAGCGAGTTCTTGTGACATCTGCTCATTTGAAAGTGTATAGCACCTCCCCATTCTCCCTCTCTACCTCCTGCTCCCATTATGTGAGATACTTCACTCCTGCCTTGCCTTCCACCATAATTGGAAGCTTCCTGAGGCCTCCCCAGAAAATGAAGCCCTTATGCTTTCTGTATGAACAGCAGAGCTGTGAGCCTATTAAATCTGTTTTCTTTATAAATTACTCAGTCTCAGGTATTTCTTTATAACAATGTGAGAATGAACTAATACAATGACCAATCTACACAAATAGGCTACATGTTTCTCCTGAATTCCACTATGAACAGCAGTTTAACTTAGCCCCTTGCTACTCAAGATGTAGCTTAATTGCCAGCAGCATAATTGCCAATAAGGGGGCATGTTGGAAATACAGTTTTAGACCCCATTTCAGACCTAATGAATCCAAATCTGCATCTTAACTAGATTTGTAGGTGATGCTTATGTATATTACAGTTTGAAATAAATTGACCCAGAACATCAAGTACATATTTAGCTCTAATGCCTGCAAGAATATGCAATTTGGGGAGGACCACCTATTTTCTCTGAATCTCAGGCTTTCAACTGTAAAACAGGATAATAATTCACAACATCTTACTCAGGGATGTTTTGAATATAATTTTGAAACTTCAAGTACCTATGGCTTTATAAAGATGACGTAGAAAATCAATTAAAATAAATGTAGTATAGATGGGCTTGTAAGTTGGTCCTCACTGAGTACAAATAGAAATGGAAGAAAAAAATTCATTGATCAACCTAATGTAAACATATTATTTGTGGAAAATATCAACCAGAATGCATATTTTGTCTTTGCTTTTTTGTTCTAAGTAGAAGCATAGCTAAAGAACATACTAAACTATTTCCTGCAAGCATATATGCAGCATTCAAAAGTGCTAGCACCAAAAAACAATCTGAATAACAAAAGAATTGTAGCAAACTTTATGCCAAAATATTAATTGGAGCCTCTTTTCTACCTAACATTCTGTCAATCATCATTACTACTTTAATGGTTTGATATCAGAGGAGTACTGATAAAATATGTATGTAACAAATATTTTTCTTAACTGATATACCAACACAAGATGAGTACATTGAAAGGGAAAAAGAAAAATTGGATTGAAGAAGCCACAAGTAGTCGAGAAAAAAAAACCCTGAGCCTATGGAAGTGCTGGTAATCTGGTAATCTTCCAATGCACTGATTAATAAGAAGGGGTGTGTGTGTGTGTGTGTGTGTGTGTGTGTGTGTGTGTGTGTATCTGCAGCTGCTGAGGAAAAACAAAATAACACAAATAGAGGAGTCAAATAAAATAATCAAAGGAGGCATAATTATGTTGAGATTAAAATTTGGAGATCTAAAGGCAGGTAGACCAGTACTCAATTTACCACCTGTATGATATTCTCAAAGCTATCTAACCCTCTACTTCTCAGTGTCCTTATCTATAAAGTAAAATGAAAAAAAAAAAAAACTCTGATCTAGGGTTTGGGTTATTACATGAGATAATGCAGACTGTGGGTATTTCCATCTTGATTATTTAATACATTATGCATACATTTTTATGCATAAACAGGAAACCATAAGGAAAAATGATTTATGGGGAGAACAGGTTTTTAATGGCGTCATTTGCACCTGGTGTTGTAGAATATGATTACTCAGATTGTATTATAGATAGGGATTATAGGATGCTTGGTAATTTATAGCAAGGGTGCCCAACCCATTGGCCACAGACTGGTATTCGTGGCACAGCAGGAGGTGAGCGACAGACATGCAAGCTAAGCTGAGCTTCACCTCCTGTCACATCAGCGGTGGCATTAGATCCTCATAGGATCGTGAACCCTATTGTGACCCGTGCTTGTGAGGGATCAAGGCTGTGCGTTCCTTATGAAAATCTAATGATAAATGTAATGTGCTTGAGTTATTCCAAAATGTTGCCCCTACCTCCTTTGTGGAAAAATTGTATTCCACGAAACCAGTCCCTAGTGCCAAAAAGGTTGGGGATCTCTGATTTGCAGCACAGGTCTGGATCTTACCTTAAGTTCAGACTCATAACTCTACCTACCTACCCATTATCTCCTCTGAATGGAAAATAGGCAATCTCAAAATGAACACACCATAAACTAGACTCCTGATATTTCCATCCTAATGAGGTTCTCCCAGTTTTCCTCATTTCAGTAAGTGGCAAGTATTTCCTGCCAGTTGCTCAGCCCCAACTGTGTTATCCTTGACCTTTTGCCTCTTTGCAATATGAAATCCATTTAAAAATTCTGTTTGCTGTGCTCAACGACTATATCTCTTGAATTTGGTTATTTTCCTAATCTGGATAGTAAGAATTGATGGGGATGTTGACAACTCTGAGATCTACAAAATTTCAATAAAAGAAAAACATTATTATATTCATGTGGCTGGGAAGTAAAATCAGATAACTAATACAATATTTATGACATTGGACTCTAAGGGATTTTTCCTTTATAGTTTTCACAAAATAACTTGAATTTCCAGGATTTTCTTTTCTTCAAATATTCTGGTTAATTGAAATTTCACTATTCGTAAATTGTAAATGTCAAGTCTGAAAGGACACTCCAATCTTAATTTAGTGTATTTCCTGTTTTCTGAGCATCATTCTCTTTAATTATCCCAGACCGTAGACATAAGATTAAGCATGGTTCTTAAAGATACTGAATTTAAAATGTCTCAAGGAAGAAATAGTCATAATTTCTCTTAGTAATTCATTCAAACAATTGACATGTTTGAAAGTTCAGACCTGATACTACATTTCTTGTCCAGGTTTCCTTTATGGCTAAATTCCCGTTCCACATTCGTGGCCATGTCCTTATTCTTGAGTGTTCATAAAGACAAATTTCATACTAACTTTGTTGAATCCCGTAAAACCACAAATTTGAGTTCCCCTTGTGATGTTCACTTTATCTCTTCACTAATGGATAGGAAGTGTGGAACTTAAACCTGAGTTTTACAAAGTGGCTGTGGAATTTTATTGGTTTGCTGTCTGTATTTTTCACTTTCTCCCCAGGAGAGGACTTGAGACCATTTCTATCAGAGTAATTATGTCATCTGAACTGAGCAATTAATTTTACTTATTATAATTGACTGCTATAGATTAGACTGTTAGCTAACAGGCCCAATGAGTCTCTTATGTTTTATTTGTGAGCCGTATCTGATTGAAGATAAAACAACTGCCAGAGTAGTTTTTCATTCACACAAAGAGGCAAATGAAAACTTACCTTGTAATTGCATAAGAGTTTTGAGAAATGTAAAGTAACTGTAACATTCATAATAGATTTTTGGATTTTAATAAAAACTCCAGCTCTTTTAGAGACACAGACAATATTTTAATTGAACGTCAGTGTTGATAAACATAGCCAGAGCACTGAGGGTTTTGTAATAAGCATGTATTCTGCTCTTATTTATTACAGATTTACTACTGCATTGAACAATTCATTTAGCAAAGTCATTTTAAAGTAATTAAACGTTTCCAATTTTATCTCTACTTATAGTAGGCTGGAAAATATCAAGTTTGGGGCAAAGGGATCGCTATGTTTAGTCAACGCCTAGATATTGTTAAGATTACTAGCAATAGTTTGCCCATTGTCAAACCAGTGTTTTTGATACTGTGTTTTCCTTTGTGTCATAGTTTTAATATGTTTTGTGTTTATTCTGTGATCTGGAGATATTCAACACATATATTTCAGGGCTAAGTGGAGAAAAGCTATGCAACACATTTCTGATTATTTTAACTAACCACAAATGTTAAATGTTAAAATCGATCTCAGTTTCATATGAATTGATGCACTGAGATTAGTGAATTCATCCTACTGGTACATTGGCATTTTCCACTCCCTCAAAACCCATAGTGATATCTGAAGAATTAATCCTTCCTTTCCAATATCATTCCACAAGCATTTATTGAGATGATCCTGCATGCATGGCACTATGGATTATATAAAAATTAGTAGAATAGAACTTATACTTTCAAAATCTTACTAGGCAATGAGGATTAAACAAATATCCAAAAATGATTATCTATCAAGATTCAAGAGTCTTCTTTATAAATATTACAGTTGAAGTCATTGAAAAGAATAAGGTACCAGAGAAAGAATAAGGAAAGAGAAGAGAAAGGTTTCACAGGCATAATCACATTTACATTTTGGGGTTATATTTTGGAGATTTTGACTGGATCCTGGTGTATTTTACATTATGTTCTAGTGTAATGCTACCACGTATGAAAACAAAAATAACAAATGGTGTGATTAGTTCAATGTTAATACTTACCAAGATAGAAGTACACTGGCGTCCTAAGGGTAACCAAATGTGAAAATTTTAAGAGTGGTGACCTATTCTCATATTATCCCTGCTTTAAGTTTCTTCTCAAGGAAATTGAGAAAGATGGCTTCTAAAGGTCTGTATCTTTGAGTTGCATATAGCAAATAAAGGTCCGTGGGAAGCCTTCTCGATGACATCAAAAAAGCTTTTCTAGATAGATTCGCTGTTTGTTCCTATAAGTTCTTTTCAACACACTGAGGATGAACCAACTGATAGTCACATTTATCTTTAAGGTCATCAGAATCAGTTATCAACTAAGGATTACCAGAGTACAAATCTGTTTTAAATATTCTGGGTAAGTAAAAAAAAAAAGGAATTGATAATATAGCTGACGTTCTTTGATACATAATGACAGTTAAAGGTTTTACAATTTCTCTGACACAAATTCTTTGAAACTTTTATATTGCTTTTGGGAATTTTCTTTGACTTATTACTAAGTTCCCACGTTTAAATAACCATCTTATTTCAACGCAAAAATCATCATCAAGGCTACCACTAGATGGCAGTATAATTCTTTTAATAAAATGGAACAGTGCCAACATTTATGGTCAAAAATAAATTAAGGATAAAGAATTATTGCAAGAGAAATCACACAACCACACTTTCTCCTGTTAGTCTGAAGCGCATTCTTACACGTTTGGACCCATTTAATTAAATTTTCTGCCTCTCAGCTAGTCTTAAAGGAGGCTTTTTTGCATTCTTAGTCTTTCAAAAAGAATTGTATATATTTTATAGTTTCCTTTATACCCCCCCTTCCTGCTTTACACCCACTCTGACAGACAATAGAAACTTTGATAATTACTTGCTAAATAGAAAATGTCATGCAGTTGAATCTAGAAAAATATTGATGTGTTTTCTGAAAAATATATTGGTAGAAGGAAAAAGGAAACATATAGGCTAGGTGTGTTCTCACTTAAACAGATTTTTGCTTTTTGTCAGATTTAAACAATTTTTTATTATAAATCTGGTGACACCATAGATATTATATGAAACTGCAGGAGACTTTAAAAATAATCAATAGGCTTCATTTTTATTGCTTTTGGTGGAAATATATTTCATCAAATCAAATATTAACCAGAAATCCAATGTGTACAACCAAAGAAAGTGGAGCTTCTGCAGCTTCAGAGGAGGCGGAGAACGTGGAGCCCAGCCAGGTCTGTGCTGTCTCTCATTTCCTCGGTATTCCCTACATGGATTTGAGGAATTCTCTGACACAGTCTAACTTCTTCACTTTTAAAATTTTCTAATTCAAAGATTCAGAGAAGAATAACGAGAGTGGAACTTTATAGGAGACCCCACTCAAGGTGATCATTGTGCTAGAGCACAATTCTTTCTGGTCTTCCTAACCCAAGGTTCAATATTATTTCCATTGGATCATTAATTCTTTCATAATCTTAGACTGAACTCCTGTGGAAAGTAAAAACGCCCTGATGTTCGTGTATATTATTATCATTCTTTTATAAAGTTTTAATGTTTCTCGTCTTCATATAATTGCTACGTGTGCCTGAAATTCCACGTGAAGGAGTGTAGATATCTTATGACAGATATTATGAGAATACCATGATAAGGGATGGTTTCCAATATTTTTGCACTTTTAGCCGGTCTTGTTTCTCATAAAACAACAACAACGTCAGCAAAATGATATAAGACAAGAACATTAGACGAAGTCAGGAAAAAAACAATACCAGAGGCAGAATGGCATAGTGGAGAAAGCAAGGACTTTGGAGTCAGACTGTGAGAAAATAAATTTGTGTTGTTTAAATTACACAGTCTATGGTATTTTGTTATGACAGCCCAACTAGACTAAGACAAACAGTGTGAAATTATAACTCCATTTCCTTTCCTAGGGCATTAGAAATTAAGTCAATGACTTGGACTGTGGAATGAAATATTTGATCCTTGTTAAAGGGATTCTAATAATGTTGAGGTCATGAAGATGACTGTGACTTTTAAAATCCTGCTGAGTTGATGGGTGTTCTCTCCAATTAAGTGCATGCCCACCTCTGTTTGTACTTCTCAATCAGAACTTGAACTCTTTTCATTCAAGCCTCAAGTTTCAAGCATCATGGTTTAAGTCAACATCTCCCAAATATGAAAATGCTCATTTATCTTTAAAATGAGTTTTTTCAGGAGTGAAATAAGATAGCTCTTTTTAGTTTCAGAAAAGTTTTACTGATTCAGAATATCTTCTAATATTTTACTTAGATTGTATCACCAGCTTCTTATTTAACTGTTAAACTATACTTCTGACTGTATTATCTATGTTAGGTGAAGGAACTAAAAGTGACTGTTTCTCGGGCTACTTTCATTTAATGATGATCAATTTTAATTCCGTTCAGCTTACTTCAATTGAACAAATGTCTATGAAACATATACTGTATTCTAAATGGTACTAAAAATACAAAGATGCATGTAACTTTACATTATGCTTCTTATGAGTTAGATATTTGTGCTGAAACATCTACCGTCAGTGACTCTTGTGAAAAGATGAACAGATTTGCAAAATACAGTTTCAGGTACAATCTGTGTCTATGATACAGTAATGCTAATTAGTCCAGCCAAAGGCAGAACCTACAAAGTTGGCTTCATTAATCACTGACGGCACACTCACCAAATATTTGGGTCAGGATTATTGATTTTTTTTTTTCATTTTGTTCTTTTTGCTTCAGGAGACTTCAAAGAATGAGAGATATTTTTCATTCGTCTATCCCGTGAAAGTAGGCAAGTTTGAATCTTGTGTGGTTGCTTCATGAGGTCCTTAACAGTGTCTGTACTTTAGAGCCCAAAACAGAAGTTTAGAGTATCAAGATCCAATATTTGATTATAGGGTGGAGGCTAGTCAAGGGAGTTTGATTGGTTTGCCCTGAGGCAGTGAACAGTGAGGGAATATTTTAGTTGAAATTAGGATAGGGCTCTGTATTTTGCATTATCTGTGACAAGTTCCTCACAGATAACATCACCTAGGAGACTTGACAGTTTCCCATTTCCCACAGAAACATGGCGGACTGAGGATAAGCAACAGTCTTTCAAAATGGACCAAAAAGACTTAAATAATGAGCATTTCAGTGGCTATCAAAGTGGAATGAAAGTCATAGGAACCTTATATAGATTTTCTTGTCACTGTAAGACTCTAGCCTAAGGGGGAGAGTTAAAATCATCATGGGTATTGGTCATCTTTGTGCTCTGACAAGTTGGAGCATAGAGAAAGACAGCATTTGATTTAGGAAAATGTGTAAGGGTGGGACATTTCTTGCATCTGAGGGTTGTGATGAAAAATGTGTCCACTATAAACTATAATATGAAGATCTGTGCATTTTCCATTCCAACTACATATACATAGGATTAAAATGAAGCTTTTAAAAAGAGCATTAAGTGTGACTATGAAATACATTTATTCTATGAGCAGAAGGAATTCCACTAAAGTGTCTTTGAGCTGATCTGACCCATACTACCTTGATTCCATTACATATTTGTGTAGCAATCACCCGAGAGAAATTCTAAGTGGTGCAGATAGTTTTATCCATGAGGCTTTCATCAAATCTATGTAACTTGAAACCAATGCATCATTTAAAAATACTTGGTTATTGTGGCCTAGGCAATAGGTTCACTGCAGAATACACAAAAAAAAATTGTATTAAGACAATCTGATAACATATTGTCAACTCTTGCCTCCATGTTTCCCAACTCTCTTTTCTCCTGAAGAGTGAGCTCTGCATATCTTTTCAGAAAAACAACAACAACAATAAATGGTCCTGGCTGACAAAAGAGTAATGAGGAAATGATGGTCGATGAGATTACTTAGGTTGTACAATATCCATAGCATTTTAATCTGTAAAAAGGGAGCCCTTGCAGAGATAGGTATATAGGACCACACTCCTTAAACTATGGAATATTTGTCTGACACTCTGCCCCCAACCAACTTTTCTGCCTGGAATTTCCACCATCAGTGTCATTTTGGGGGGATAACAAATATTAAGCAGAAAATATGGAAGCTATTCAGATACATGAGCCTGTATGTTCTCTTGCAAGGTAGAAGATGCCCTTCGTTTTCTTGTTCTACCTTCTTAACATGCAGGTAGTACCAAAACTAAAGGTCCTGAAAAACTTTCCGCTAAAGGAGTATAAAAAGATTAGGCAGAGGAGTAGACAACAGTAAGAATAAGCTTCACAATTTGTCAGAGGATTTGTCTCACATATCTTCAATAAGTCCTAAATATCTTATTTCAAAAAAAAATGCCTAAGAATGATTACTTCAATTGGCCTCTTCTGAGACAATATAATATTTGGCAGCTTGTCCTTTCTCTCCTGCCTCTTAGTGACTTGTAACTGTTTGTATGAATAATTTATAGGCAGCATAAATACCTCTAATAAATGCAGAAGGGAGCATATGGTGTGATATAAAGTCTTTGATACTGGTGAGATGAGCTATTGAAAGTTGCCTGATAAAACAGGTTTTGTTGTTCATTCATACAATTCCATCAACAACAATTTATAGAGAAGTGAATGCCTGATCTCTAGTTGTTTTCTTTGTGGTATGGATTCATTTCATGCAAACATGCTAGAAAACGCATTTCTTAAAGGAGATATCTTCCAGAGATTCTGCTTCCATGATGTATTCATTAACGCACCACAAGCAAGATTAAGAAGAAATAAAATGAGAAAGAGAGAGAGGGAGTGTGTGTGTATGTGTGTGTAGGGGGAATGTATGGGTATGTGAGTGTGTGTTTTTCATTTCCTTTTTTTCATATCTTTCCTATTTTGAGAGGTTACTTTGTCTTTAATCTTTTATTGCTACTTCTGTGTGAGGATTGCATGGAAGCAGTGTGTGGGTTACTGCTGAGTGTTTCTGAAGAGAGATTGAAAGAGCTGTTTTTCTATTGCTTTTTCACTTGGTAAAAGTGTGAATTTTTCATTAACACTTCGTAGGCTGTAAGTGAAATGTCCTTTTGAAAAATGATGAACAATCTGTGTCCCACAGCTACCCACCTAATCTGGTTCAAAAAATCTCTCTGCACTCGCCGAGGGAACAATTTCATTTTATGTTTGCTAATTTTTTTACTATAAAGCATTGGAGACAAATTCTGGGTATGAGGGTCTAAGGAGAGCACACTATTCCTGCCTCCTTCTAAGCTCAGGGGCAAAGACCTTTTTACTGATACTCTGCTTCAAATATTGAGGTAAGCCCAACAGTGCCTGTTGCCAGAAGAAGATAGTTGCTCAAGTTTGTGTGTTTTTTTCCTATTATCTTAAGTCTTCCCTGTGAAAGTATTAACATAAGGCTAAAACGTCCAAGGGAAGCTTGTTAATGCTGATGTTATAGGCAATAAAACAATATAGTTATAATTCAGAGGATGGGGGGGTGATTGTTATTTCCTACTTATGGCTCCCTAAACAAAATTAGGGATCAAAAGAACTGGAAAAGTGATGGGTTTCAGTATTATTACAGTACTCTGCTCTAAGCTCAAGCTGGTGTTATAATTGAAAACAGACTTCCATTATTAACCTGTATCCTGTATCTTCAGAGGCTTATAACTCAGTTATTAGTAAATACATACAGGAACAGAAACAGCCTACAATGTCACATGGTATTATTCAATCTATACAAATTTCATTTGGTTTAATAAAGCAACTTACAGCATGGATTCTGGATCCATGCCTGGATTTAAATTTTAGTTCTGTCTTTTACAAGCTTTATCTGTACACTAGTTAATTCTCTGAGCCTTATATTACTTTTATGTGAAATGAAAATAATCAAAGTCCACCTACCTCAAAGAGTTGCTGAGAGAATTAAATAAGTTATCTTATGTAATATACTTAGAAGAGGTTCCTACACATTTGTGTACCATGTGTATGTTAGCTATTATATTGCCAGTATCTTCCAAAGTTGATCAGAGTAAAGAGGGGAGGAAAAATATCAGAAATAGGGAGGCTTTTTTTCAAACTATGCAGTCTTCAAGATCATGATAAATCTGTCTAGGGAAGATAGTATATCCAATTCAAATATGAATCACTGCTGTTTTGGAGCAGTATTACTATGTATAATCCCTGGGTGTGTTGGAGTCGTAAAATAAGTCAACAGATACTGCTACGCAGGGTCATATATGTATACCAACATACATATAACCTCTAAGTGAGGTGCTTTGCACACATTCTGTTAAACTTCATGGCAATCCTTCAACCCTGAGAAAAATGCATTGCTTTTCCTATTGTACTCATAAAGAAACAGCAAAGACAGAACAGGTGTGAATTTTCCAAGGTCACACAGAAAATAGCACCACTGAGGTTTGAAACCAGGTCTCTTTGTCTGCAACTTTTTTTTTTACCCCCACCAACCTTCTGTAAAAATATATACATATATTTTGAGCAACAAAGTGCGACAGTATGGGTCTGTGAAATGAATGAACCACTGAACTATATCTGGAGTGTGACTTTAAAGAATGGAATATATTTTTGTTAGTAAGGATTTCATACCAAGCAAGAATTTCAGACATAAAGGGAAAAGCAAAGCAGGCTTTTTCAATACTGCAGACCTGATTCCAAACGACTGTCTTTGTATATACAGTGTATGAAAAAGATTATTATTCTGACATTAGTCATTTCAGTCACTCCTATACACACAGATGGGAGGATATCAAAATGTAAATAGAGACATCTATTATAACTAAAGATTAAACTGAAGCTGATATCTGTAGCAGAAAAAGAATTAGCAAGTGCACTGATCAGACTTTTTTACATTTTATATGAAAGATTAAATGTTTTGTGTATATGAAGATTTATATTTTTAAGGCTGAAAGGAGACCTGTGCTTTGTTTGTAAATGTTGCATTTTATTAATAAGCACTAAGGACTGAACAGTGCAGGAGAACTCAAGTTTTAAAGCCTAAGACGAAAAAGAAACAGACATAAATTTATAAATTAGTAAATCATCATTTTTTTCTATAAAAACCACACATATGTTCTCCAGCCATGATACGTATCTATTTTTTACTAGGTGGAAAATCTTGGCTTTATTCTACTAAACTGTCCCATATTGCTCTATTTTTTTGTGGCATCAAGTAATAAAAGTGGACTTTACTTAGTCTAGCAAACGTAAAAGAGAATTTAATGAAAGCATTTTGGAGGACATTTCAAAATACTTGGGAGAATCCAAGGTAAAGGAAATCAATCAAGACTTTTTAAGAGGTAGGGATCAGGGAAGCTCTGGAGACCAGCAGCAGGAATTCTTGAACTTGTTTGGGAGACAGAGGGCTCTGTGAATAATAAGACTGAGCGCAGTGATCCACATTCTCTGTACTTGTTAATGCAGAATTCCACATTCCCAGCTTTGGTTGGGTCCTAGCATTGTATATTTGAGAACTGTTCCTAGAGAAAGGGGTGAGGAGGATATTGTGAGGGGCCAGCTCTCTGCAAAAACATCAGTTGCAAACACTACTTCATTTAACAGTACTATGTTGTCTTCTATTTTTCCAACATTATATTTTTAAAATTTTCAAACACACCAAAAATTTGAGAAAAAAATTGTATAAGAAACAATAGGTGTTTTATATACCACCTAGTTTACATAATTGCTAAGATTTTGTAATGTTCGCTTTATCTATCAACATATACAGCACACAGATACACACCACATTTACATTTTGATGAGTCATTTAAAACTAAATTACAATTGTCATGACACTTCAATTCTAAATAATTTAGAAAGAGCATTTTCCTAACTACATACAATGCCACTATCACACATAAAGAAATTAGCTATTTTATGATATTACTTAATGCCATTACATTACTAAAAATTTCCCAACTGTCTTCTCTAATTCTACTTTTTAAATCAGAATCCAGTGTAGGTTCATGTATGAATTTGTTTGCTATGTCATTTTATTCTATTTTCAATTTAGAATAACCCTCTCATCTTGCTTATTATTACTATGACAGTGACACATTGAAAAGGCCAGGCCAGTTATAGTATGGTCCTTATTCTGGATTTGTGTACGTGCCAGTTATTAGTTTATTGACTCTGAAATCCACATTCAACTTTAGTATCTCCCTTTCTTGATTTCAGAGTAATAAATTGATATCTAATAGTTTCCTTCAATGGTGGCAAAATTATCTCTCTGTGTCATTGGGTATCATTATAACATTATGAATCTTTAGTATTTTAAAGGCAAAAATAGTTATGCTTTGTGATGCTTTTTTTTTTTCAAATTTGTAGTCATTTTAAAGCAGTTTCTTTGTCATTTTGACTTGACACTTTTAGTCTTTGAGTACTTTCTTGGCTACTGCCACTGTAAGATGTTATAGGCTCTAGAATGATTTGCTGCACCCGCCTCGGCCTCCCAAAGTGCTGGGATTACAGGCGTGAGCCATGGCGCCGGTCCCCATCACTCAAATAAAGCTTTTTGTGCAATTCAAATTCAAACACTAATAATCATTTTATGCTATTTCCAATTCAAACTGAACACTGGGGGCTTTTTTCTAATTTACCTTAACAATGCGATAAAAAAGAGCATCACTAATAACGATACAATACAGTGCTAATTCCATTCACAGGGAGGAACCCTCATGAATTAATCACCTTTTAAAAGCTCTATCTCTTAATATAATTGCATTGAGAATTAAGTTTCAATATAAATTTTGGAAGGGAAAGAAGTATTCAAACAATAGTATTCTGTCCCTGTTCCCCTACACAAATGCATGTTTTTCTCATATATGAAATACGTTTATTCCGTCCCAATAGCCCCAACATTCTTAACTTGTTTTAGCATCAACTTTAACTCCAAAGTCTCATCTAAATATTATCTATTCAGATATGAGTGAGACTCAGTGTGTCATTCTTTCTAAGGAAAATTACTCTCCAGCTGTGGGCACGTGAAATCAAAGAAGTGATGTGCTTCTGAAATACAATGTTGGGACAAGCATAGGACAGCCATTTCGATTCCAAAAGGAAGCAATAGGAACCAAGAAAGGAATAATAGATTCCAAGTCCAAAACCCAATAATACAAACAATTTCAAATTTAGAGGCTTGAAAATAATCCTGTCTCCCAGCCTCACCTTCCAGATGCACTGTGGCAGTAGTTGGGTACCCAGGTCTTCAGGGGACCCCACCATCATGGCTTTACTCAGTGCAGCCTATGCAGCTCCCATGGGTAACCGCCCATTGCTTGTAGCTCTCCCAGGCTGAAGTTGCATACTGGTGGATCTACAGTTCTGTAGATCTTGGGGATGGTTCCTAAGCTGTGAATCCACTAGGCATTGCCCCACTGAGGATTCTCTGTGATGGTCCTACTTTTGTAGCATTTCTCTGCCTGAGCCCCAAGGCTCTTGGAGGCATCCTTTGAAATTCAGATGGAGGTAGCCATGCCTCAGCAGCTCTGTGGACGTTCAGATTTAGCAACTTATGGAAGCTGCCATGGTTTATGGCTTGTGCCTTTTAGAGGAACAGACTGAGCTGTACCTGGCCCACTTTGGCCACAGTTGAAGTGGCTAAAAATCACTGCACTGGAATTCAGGTAGTAGAGACTTGAGGCAGTGTTGAAGAGTGAGCCTCAAGGTTTCATGGTCACTCGGTGCATTTTTCTTAAAACTGTTCTGCCCTCAATGTCCTGGTATTCTGAGCCTGTGATGCAAATGGTGGCACCAAAAATCTCCAGAATATCTTCTGGGTCATTATTCGATACGGTTTGGCTGTGTCCTCACCCAAATCTCATCTTAAATTATAGCTCCCATAATTCCCACATGTCATTGGAGGGACCCAGTAGGAAGTTGAATTCCCAGTAGGAATTGAATCACGGGGGTTGGTTTTCCTGTGCTGTTCTCATGATAGTGAATAAGTCTCACAAGATCTGATGGTTTTATAAAGGGCAGTTCCCCTGCACACGCTCTCTTGCCTGCTGCCATGTCAGGCGTGCCTTTGTTCCTCCTCCTCTTTCTGCCATGAATATGAGGCCTCCCCAGCCATGTGGCAATCTGAGTCCATTAAACTTCTTTTTATCTTGAAATTACCCAGTCTTAGGTATGTCTTTATTAGTAGCATGAGAATGAACTAATGCATTCTTTCATTGTCTTGAAGAATAACATCTGACTTCCTTGTATTCATATTAATCTCCTTATCAAATATTCACTTGGCCGTATCCTTGGTATTGTCTTTCAGATATATATTTTTACTTTTTTTACATGTCCAGGCTAAGAATTTTTTAAATGTTTAAGTTCTGCTTTCCTTTAGATTGTAATTTTCATCTTTAACTTACTTCTCTCTTCTCGTATTTTACTATAAACAGTCAAGAGAAGCCATGCAGGATTCTGAACACTTTGCTTAGAGATTTGTTCTGCCAAAACTTTAGTTTATCACCCTTAAATTCTGCCTTCCACAAAGCACTAGGACGTGGACATACTTTAGCTGAGTTCTTTGCCACCTTGTACCAAGTATGGCCTTCCTTCCAGTTTCTAGTAAGTTATTTCTCACTTCCATGTAAGACCTCATCAAAAGGGACTTCAGTGTCCATATTTCTGCCAGCATTCTGATCACAGTCACTTAGATAATCTTTAAGGAGACTGAGGCTCTTTCTACAACTTTCTTCTTCTTCTGAGCCTTCACCAGAATTGACCTTAATGATCCATTCATGTCATCTAGACTTTTTCCAGCATGCACTTCAAAACTGTTCAGGCCTTTCCCAATTACCCAGTTCCATAGATGTTTTCATGTTTACAGATATATGTCACAGCAACATTCCACTTCTGGTCCCAATTTCTGCTTTAGCCTTTTTGTGTTGCTATAACAAATACATGAAATTGAGTAGCTTCTAAACAAAAAAGAAATTTATTTTTCACATTTCAGGGGTTAGAAAGTCAAAAATTAAGGGGCTGGTAGGTTTGGTATCTGGTGAGAGCCCAGTGTCTGCTTTCAAGAGAATGTTGTTGCATTCTCCAGGGGATGCAAACTCTATGTTCTCAGTTGGAAAAAGGGAAGGAAGGGCAAAAGGGCAGAATGCTGTGTAAA
The DNA here is from genome assembly GCA_963573385.1 of Cacajao melanocephalus. NCBI lineage: Eukaryota > Metazoa > Chordata > Mammalia > Primates > Pitheciidae > Cacajao > Cacajao melanocephalus. Next base: position 46,335 of record CAUYLG010074210.1, read on the forward strand.
ACTTATTTCATAAAGACCTGAACCTTATTTACAAAGGTGAAGTTCTCATGATTGAATCACCTCCTAAAGACTCCACTTCTTTATACTGTGGATTAAGTTTCCACATAAATTTTGGAGGGAGAACAAACATTCAAACCATAGCATCTCTTAATATATCTATGTATAGATGTATGAATTTATATTTTAATTAGTTACAAATTAGTTACTGATTGCCACATAATATGTTACACCAAAACTTAGCAGCTTTAGGCAACAAACACTTAGGGCACATAGCTTCTGTGGATCAGAAAAAAGCAGCTTAGCTGGGCATTTGTGCTTCAGAATCTCTCATGAGGTTGCGAATTGCTGGCCAGGACTGTAGTCATTTGAAGGCTTAACTGGGCACTGGGGTTAGAGTTTATACCTCCAAGATGAGTCTCAGACCTCAGTTTCTCACTGGCTGCTGGCATAAAGCCTCATTTCCTTACCAAATTGACCTCTGAGTAATCATTCCTAAGCCATGACATGTATTGCTTATGTCCCCTTAGAGAGTGATCGAAGAGAAAGAACAATGAGGAGCCACAATGCCTTTTAAGACCAAGCTTTAGAAATGGCACTGTGTTCACATCCACCAAATTCTATTTACTAGAAGCAAGCCACTAAATCCAGCCCACACTCATGGAGCAGGGAATTAAGCTTCATTTCTTGAAGAGAGGAATAGCAAAGTAACTATGACCATGTTTTAAAAACACCACATTTGTTTATTCTATGTAATACATAAAGTAGATTCAAATTTACCATATTTATATAACTAAACATGAAAATAGTGAAGTAAGTATAAAATTCCTTTGTAGTGTTTTTTCAATTTTTGAATATATACTATTAACAATGTATATTCAGTGTACTGTGTTCAAAGCCTACGAAGTAATTTTCTCTCTATGATTATGTTACTGATTTGGCATAGAGTTAAATTACCTTTATTTACTTTTTTCAGTTTTAGAGTTTTTTAATGCAAATCTGTTTTTTGATCAAATGCAATACATGCATAGTTCAGAAAATGAAACAATTTTAAAAGTTATCTTCAGACATGTCTTGATCTTTGGCTTATCTTTTATATTTACTATTCACAACACCGTGTTTCTATAAAGAGCCATTTTTATTTGTTTTTGGTTTATTCTCCTTTTGGAAGACAGTGTGGCAATTCCTCAAGGACCTAGAAATAGAAATTCCATTTGACCCAGCAATCCCATTACTGGATATATATCCAAAGGATTATAAATCGTTCTACTATAAGGACACATGCACACGAATGTTCATTGCAGCACTGTTTACAATAGCAAAGACCTGGAA
>CAUYLG010074212.1:0-81764 GCA_963573385.1 Cacajao melanocephalus
CCCTACATTCTTTCTTCCTTTTTTCCTCCTTGCCAACCTTCCTTCCTTTATTCCTTCATCCATCCCAACCCCCCCCCCACACCCCAAAATTAAAAAAATAAAAACAAAAAAAAAAAATTTTTATTAAAAAAAAAAAAAAAAAATTTTTAAAAAAAAAAAAAAAAAAAAAAAAAAAGAAAAGGCTTCAAAGTGAATACAGTTCCCTCCTTTCTCTGCATAAGAAGTCCTTGTTCTTTAAGTCACTAACATTTTCCCTTACAAATACTATATAAGAATTTTTTTCTTCATGAATGTTAGCAATTCTGCAGCTTTCAGGTGTCTTCAGATACTTTGAAACTCTGTTCAAGTAATTGCCTATGTGACAAAACATGCTTAGTGAAAAATTAATGTCCTAAAATTATATCTATTGAGAAAGATTCAGTGATAATTGTACTTATTTTTTAAAAAGAGCATTGTACTCAATATAGTTAAAAATTTGATAGCTATAAGTCTGATTTAAGATTTTTCTTGGCCAGTTGCAGTGGCTCACACCCATATCCCAGCACTTTGGGAGGCGAGGCAGGCAGATTGCTTCAGCCCAGGAGTTCAAGACCAGCCTGGGCAACATGGGGAGACCCTGTGTCTACAAAAAATACAAAAATTAGCCTGGCGTGGTGGCTCATGCCTGTGGTCCCAGCCACTTGGGAGGTTGAAGCAGGAGGATTACCTGAGCCCAAAAGGTAGAGGCTGCAGTGAGCCGTGATGGTGCTACTGCACTTCAACCTGGGTAAAAAATATTTGTTTTTCTTAGTGCTGGATGTGGTATAATGTGCCCGTAGTCCCAGCTACTCAGGAGGCTGAGGTGGGAGGATTGCTTGAGCCCAGGAGTTGGAGACCAGCCTGGGCAACGTAGGGAGACTCTGTCTCAATTTAAAAAATAATATTTGTAGCTGGGTACGGTGACTCACACCTGTAATCCCAGAACTTTGGGAAGCTGAGGCAGGTGGATCACCTGAGGTCAGGAGTTCGAGACCAGGCTAGCCAACACAGTGAAACCCCATTTCTTCTAAAAATACAAAAAACATTAGCCAGGCATGGTGGCACATGCTATAATCCCAGCCACTTGGGAAGCTGAGGCAGGATAATTGCTTGAACCTGGGAGGTGGAGGTTGCAGCGAGCTGAGATCATGCCATTTTTCTCCAGCCTGGGTGACAGAGCGAGACTCTGTCTCAAAAATAAAATAAAATAAAATTTAAAAACAAATAAATAAAATTTGTTTTTCTTCACAGTAGACATAAAAATGTTGATGATTTTTATAAATCTTAAACATAGCACCAAAGCTTGTTTTGAAAAATTTTGAAAACAACTTTATTGAGGTATAATTTATCATATAATTTATCTATTAGTAGTGTACAATTCACTGACTTTTTTGTGTATTCACAGAGTTGTGCAACCATCACCACAGTCAATTTTTGGACATTTTCATCACCTTCTGTAGAAACCCTATACCCATTAGCTGTCACCAACCCTACACCCTGCCAGCCCTTGGCAACCACTAATCTACTTTCTGTCTATGGGTTTGCCCATTATAGACATTTTGTGTAAATGGAACCATATGATTTGTGGTCTTTTGTGTCTCACTTCTTTCTTTTTCTTTCTTTTTTTTTTTTTGAGACAGTCTCGCTCTGTCGCCCAGGCTGGAGTGCAGTGGTGTGATCTTGGCTCACTGCAAACTCCACCTCCTGGGTGTAAGCAATTCTCCTGCCTCAGCCTCTTGAGTATCTGGGATTGTGGGCACCTACTACCATGCCTGGCTAATTTTTGTATTTTTAGTAGAGATGGGGCTTTACCATGTTGGCCAGGCTGGTCTTGAACTCCTGACCTCAGGTGATCTGCTCACTTTGGCCTCCATAAGTGCTGAGATTCCAGGCGGGAGGCACCACACCTGGCCTGTCTTCTTTCTTTTAGCATAATGTTTTTTTGCTATACCCACTTTGTAGCATGTATCAGTATTCATTCCTTTTAATGGCCAAATAATATTCCATTGTATGGATAGACCACATTTTGTTTATCCATTCACATTCATCAGCTGGTGGACATTTGGGTTGTTTCCAGGCAACAATTTCTTTAATTTTTTCTCTTTACTTTTTTTTTTTTAAGTCCTTTTCCTAAAGAGAAAGAAAGTTACGTTGCCTTAAATTCAAGTTGTGCTTCCTAGTTTGCAAGAAGCATGTGATCTATGCACTGGCACCCTCCCACCTGTGTGGCACTGTCTCCCGCAGGTCTCCAGAAAAGGCTGTGCCAGAGATAAGAATGTGACCACTGTGTGAGGCCCTACTGCATGGCATAAAAATACAAAAACAAGTAGCATGATAGTGTCTGATGGGCCTTTTCCCCCCGAGTCAACATATTTCTTTTGTACAATCTTATGTATTGTTTTAAGTTTTTGTAAGCTGGCATATTTCTTTTGTAGGATTCCCCCACCCCATATTGGCATGTTTCTTTTGTAGACTTTTTTCCAAGTCAGCACATTTTTGCAAGAATGCTATGAACGAGATACATTTGCTTACATTGCCTGTGAAAACAGTGAAGAGTTTTGATAGAAAGCATTTAAATGCTATTCATTTTTTCCTTTTAATTTGATTTATAGACCAGTACTTATAATGCTTGGATTAAATGGAAAAGCAGGAAAGTAGAGTTCTCTAGTAAAAAAGAATGCCTTGAAATAGGATCACAGCCTAAAGATATTGATAGCCACAGTGAGTGGATGACTAGATTGAGCCTATTTTTTAATTTTTTTAGACGGAGTTTTGCTCTTGTCACCCAGGCTGGAGTGCAGTGGTGCGATCTTGGCTCACTGCAACTTCTGCCTCCCGGGTTCAAGCGATTCTCCTGCCTCAGCCTCCCGAGTAGCTGGGAGTACAGGCTTGGCCACTATGCCAAGCTAATTTTTTGTATTTTAGTTGAGATGGGGTTTTACCACGTTGGCCAGGCTAGTCTTGACCTCCTGACTTCAGGTGATCCTCCTGCCTTGGCCTCCCAAGGTGTTGGTATTATGGGCGTGAGCCACCGCACCCAACCAAGCCAAATTTTTATATTCAAGAACAATTCCTCTTATTTTCTTAATCACCTGTTAATTCCTTAAGGGTTATGAAAGCTATGAATTCACTTTTTCTAAAGTGGAGATTATAGGTATGAATTAATTTGGACAAAAGTACTGGTAATGATTATTAGCCCTGTTTACACGCAGTGTGTTCCCAGAAGTTCCCTTCATGTGTTCTATGTGTTTTCTTCATCTGCAAAGGCCTTTTCCTATAAAAGGGCTAATGACAGTGTGTGTAGAATTATCAACACTGATTCAAGGATCCTTAGAAATGAGATATTTTGAGGAAGAGGGAGAAATTTGCTAAAGGATTCAAAATTACCCTGATTTGATCACTATACATTATATGTATTGAAACATCACTATGTGCTCCATAAATATGTACAATTATTATTTGTCAATTAAAAAAAGAAGTTTTTTTTTAAACTGTGTACCTATAGTCCTCTACTTGAGTATGAATTGCACATTCATGGTCTTTTCCAGACTTCATCAAGATTAGTTTTTATATAGTCTTTTCTGGTAGCATCACTTTTTCTTATATCTGGTCTTCCTGTCTATGATCTGGGCATGTAGTATTTACTTGAGTTAAGGAAGCATATTCTGCTGATTTATTTCTTATTGATAAACACTTCACATGATTTCTGGCATTGTGTTAGAAAAATATTGAATCTAAAAAGACGATGAGTTCGTGTCCTTTGTAGGGACATGGATGAATCTGGAAACCATCATTCTCAGCAAACTGACACAAGAACAGAAAATCAAACACCGCATGTTCTCACTCATAGGCAGGTGATGAACAATGAGAACACATGAACACAGGGAGGGGAGCATCACACACTGGAGTCTGTTGAGGGGCTAGGGGAGGGACAGCAGAGTAGGGAGGTTGGGGTGGGATAACTTGGGGAGAAATGCCAGATATAGGGGACAGGGGATGGAGGCAGCAAACCACCTTGCCATGTATGTACCTATGCAATAATCCTGCATGATCTGCACATGTACCCCAGAACCTAAAGTACAATTAAAAAAAAAAAACAATTTTAACTACTAAAAAGAAATAACATGGAAGAAAATTGTATTTTAGAGTATTTTCGGTTTTAGGATGAATGGTTAAGTGCAATCATTATCATATTTCTTTCAAAATTATCAATATTAATTTTATACTTTTCCATTTGGAGTATCAATATTCATAGTCTTTCTGGTAATAATTCATCTAACCAGTAACAGATAATTTTCAAAGGAATATAAAGGCCACTATCCTGTTCTCAATGAGCTTCTAAATAGTTTGGAAGATCCAACTGAAACATGAAACAATAGAGCAAGAAAGTGCTTCCTGGATAGCTGGGCAGTGGAAAACCAGTGGAGAAAAAGTGCTAGATGGACTGCAGGTCCCTGGAGAGGATTCATGGACTTAGAACTTGAGCTGGCTTGGAGGTTGGTGTAGGCAAAGGTAGGCTCTGAAGGTTTGGTCACCCGAAGTGTTGGAAAGTGAAATGCCTGGGAACTTTTGGTATTTATGTTAAAATACTGTGAAATGTGCATTCTGTTCCACAGTATAGCTGAATGCATTCTAAAATAAAATGTACGCATTGCAGTGAAAAAAAAAAGGAAAATGCTGTATCGAACCTCTTGACACAGTGTTTTCGTTCTTTTGAATATTTCCTTAGGATAAGATTTTCAGGAGTTGGATTATTAGGTCAAAGGGTATGAACCCTTTTATGACTGATAATTCTGCCAGATTGTTGGAAAGAAGGGGTGAGCCAGATCATAATGACATTCACTGTACTTGTGTTCCTGCTTTCCCTAGTCTTTTTGGTAGGATTATTTTTCTTCTTGCTCTATTAGCAGGAACAAAAAGAGCCCTATTTCTGTTCATGGCTACAAAGTGAAAACGGTTTCTACCTCAAATGTTGATTTACTTGTGTGTATAGTGCCCAGGTCTGAAGTCTTCATTAGGATTTAACCATGGGTTGCTAAACTTTTTCAATAAAGGGCCAGATAGCAAATATTTTTGGCTTTGCAGCCATTACGGTGTGGAAGCAGCTACAGGCACATATGTGAGTGAATGAGCACAGCTGTGTCCCAACAAAACTTTATTTATGGGTGCTGAAAGTTGATTCCATATCATTTTCATGTAGCATGAAATATTATTCTTTGATTTAAGTTTTTCAACCAATGTAAAATGTAAAAACCATTCTTAGTTCAAGGGCCACACAGAAAACAGTCAGGGGGATCCCATGACTGTGGGCCGGGCCATAGTCTGCTGAATCCTGGTCTAAATAAGAACCTCTCAGACTGGGCAACACAGTGAGACCCTGTCTCTATGAAAAAATTTAAAAAAACAGCCAGGTGTGGTGGCACACACCTGTAGTCCCAGCTACTCAGGAGGCTGAGGCGGGAGGATCACTTGAGCCTGCGAGTTTGAGGCTGCAGTGAGCCATGATTGCACCACTGCACTCCAGCCTGGGCAAGAGAGTGAGACCCTGTCGGGGAAAAAAAAAAAAAGAACTGCACATTGAATGAACTCCATGGATAAGGCAGTGCCTGGGCAGAGTTGTAAGACAACCTCTCCCCACTTCTCTACTGGCTTGCCTACATATCCCATTTCATGACGGAGAACAGGACTAAGGGGGCTTTCAGAAGCCATTTGATCTAACCTCTTTATTTTTTAGCTGAGGAAATGGAGGGCTGATAGATGAAGTGACACACAGTTGAGAGAGTCAGAACCAGGGCTGGGACACTTTTCCCACATTATTTTCTAGTATTCTAATAAAACATGCTGCCCTCGCCCCCCGATCTAATGTTATAATCACTTTCCAAAATGTAACTCTTGGCCGGGCGTGGTGGCTTATGCCTCTAATCCCAGGACGTTGGGAGGCCAAGGTGGCCGAATCACTTGAGGTCAGGAGTTTGAGACCAGCCTGGCCATCATGGTGAAACCTTGTCTCTACTAAAAATACAAAAATTAGCCAGACATGGTGGCATGTGCCTGGAGTCCCTGCTACTCAAGAGGCTGAGGCAGGAGAATCACTTGAACCTGGGAAGCGGAGGTTGCAGTGAGCCGAGATCGTGCCACTGCATTCCAGCCTGGATGACAGAGTGAGACTCTGTCTCAAAAAAAATAAAAAAGTAACTCTTCAAACACACATTTTACAATTGTTAGACTCCACTACGCTCTACCCTTCAGATCTGTATATTTTATTGCATGTAAATTGTACCTTGATTTCAAAAAAACTCATTTTTTCCCCCTTTTTGAAAAGTTTTAAATTTTAAAGAATAGAAATGGGGTCTCTCTTTGTTGCCAAGGCTGATCTTTAACTCCTGGCCTCAAGGAATCCTCCTGCTTCAGCCTCCCAAAGTGCTGGGATTATAGGCATGAGTCACTGTGTCTGACCTTAAAAAAAACTCATACTATCTGAGAAGTTAGATAGTAGGGCTTGTCTCCTTATAGTGATGCCATTAGTTGATTAATTAACTCATTAGATGATTTTTGAAAAGCAGGGAGAAGTGGCACAGTGTGGGTAAATCTTAAGTGGGGTGCTTTGAAAAGTAAGAAATATAGAATGAGGAGTTGCTAGACATGGAGGGATCAGGCTCAAGTGAGAGGGGAGCCAGGGGAACAATGAGGAACTAAGTTATTAGACAGTTTAAGACTCCAAAAATAAACTTTATTGTTTTGCTCATGGCTCTCAAATGAGAGCACAGAAGATGGGAACATAATAAAGCACAAAGAAATTCAGACAAGGTTCAGAGCTCATTCAGGGATGGCCAACGACTTGATAGTGTCTCTAAAATATTACAAGACCCTGGACTTAATTTGCTTGGTCAAGTCCCAGATGTGTTGCCAAGACATCCAGTAAGGAGGGCAAGACTTTGTGTTGAGTGTGGTTTCCAAACCAAACTGCCACCTGCTAGAAAGAACATGTTTTTCAGACCTTTGCAGTTCACGTGTTTGAATACTGCAAATCTGGTGTATGTGCATTTAGTAGGAATGCTAGCCCCAACCTTGTTTATTTATTTCTTTATTTTAGAGACAGGGTTTTGCTCTGTTGCCCAGGCTGAAGTGCAGTGGTGTGATCATAGCTTGCTGTAGCCTTGAGCTCCTGGGCCCAAGCGGTCCTCCTGCCTCCGCCTCCTGAGTAGCTGAGACTACAGTTACATGCCACCATGTCTGGCTATTTAAAAAAGATTTTTGTGTTTTTGAGACAAAGTCTCACTCCATCACCTGGGCTGGAGTTGCAGTGGAACAATCTTGGCTCACTGCAACCTCCACCTCCCTGGTTCAAGCAATTCTCCTATCTCAGCCTCCCGAGTAGCTGGGACTACAGGCGCCCGCCACCACACCCAGCTAATTTTTGTGTTTTTAGTAGAGACAGGTTTCACCATATTGGTCAGGCTGGTCTTGAACTCCTGACCTCAGGTGATCCTCCTGCCTCAGCCTCCCAAAGTGCTGGGATTACAGGTGTGAGCCACCGTGCCTGGCCTAAAATTTTTGTAGAGATGGGGTCTCTGTGTTGCCCAGGCTGGTCTTGAACTCTTGGCCCCAAGAGATCCTCAGTGGCCTTTGGTACACTCTTTCAATAAAGGGCCGGATAGTAAATATTTTTGGCTTTGCAGCCATTGCGGTGTGATAGCAGCTACAGACAAATGTGAGTGAATGAGCATGGCTGTGTCCCAACAGAGCTTTATTTATGGGTACTGAAAGTTGATTTCATATCATTTTCATGTAGCATGAAATGTTATTCTTCATTCTGTCCAGCCATCAACCTAATTTAAAGCTCCCAAATTCTCTATGCCCTCCAAACCAGCAACCAAGCAGTTAGGGACCCTTACCCTTAGAAACAGGGCAATGCCATGAGGTGGAAGGGTGCAGAGAAGACCCAAGGGCTCGAGGAGAGATAGGAGGGAAGAAGTCGGCCATGAGCACGGGGGTGTGCTGTGGACTTGCTACAGGGAGGTGTATCTGGTCCAGTTAAGAATGCAACACAACAAACTTGAAGGAATTAGGAACCCAGGGCAGTGTAGTTTGTGCAACTGGAGACCAGAATCTGGTGATTTCCAGAGTTGTATGAAGCTGGCCCTCATCCTCAGAGCAGATGACGTGGGGACAGTGAAGTCTGATGCAGGCAGATGACAGCTGGCAGAGGAGGCCAGGGAGAGCTCCTTAGGGTGATGCCTGCAGGAGCGTGACGTGACTCTGGGATGCAAGACACCAGTGAAGCCTTCTGGACTTGGCAGGTGAAAACTGAATGCTTTAAGGAAAGGCTTCATTCCTTTCAGGGACCTTCTCTGCATTTCCTTATATTAAAGAAGAAGAACTTGACTAAAATGACCAGTTCTGCTTTAATGTAAGGAAGAAAGGGTTTTGTTTGAAAGAAAAGAGGCATGAGGCCCATTAAAAAGATACTGAGTGAGACCCAGTGCTGAGAGTCCCGGTACAATTCATGGCATTGCAGTTGCAGAATGGTTAAATCTAAAATGTGAAAGAACTGCAAGAAATGGGAAGTTTTCAGGGGCTAGGAAAATGGCTTTTGGTTTCTTGTCTCTTATCAAAGCATTGATATAGAAAAACAGCTTCTAGTTCCTGATGTGATTAAATTAGGAAGTTAAAAAAAAATAAGACCAACACTGAACATTCGTGAAACATTAGAGCAGGAGGAAAAAAAAAACATACAAAAAAATCCTCGGCTGAGTTAGGTGATTTACATAACAGTTTAAAAGAGGTCGCCAGGGATTTAGGGACCCTGAGAGTCCATGCTATGGTAATTTGTCTTTGTGCTGAGACACAAATTCCAGAGGAGCTGCATGCCACTTGGCGAGGCTCCCGCCTGCCCCCAGAGCCCAGGTCTGCACTGCAGGGTGGCTCTCTTCTTACTGCTTCTTGCCTTTTACTGGGGAAACCATTCACTAAAGTGTGTTAATATGGAGGTTCATAGTTTTGGGACGTAGCACCTTTCATCCTAACAACAGATGGCATTCCTGCCCCCTCTCTAGACAGGCACTTGTCCTCATCACTTCACTGATGGGAACTAGCGGAGTGGTTAAGAGTTCAGTCCCTGGCTGTGTAGTGCTGCTTACCCTCACCACGCTTCATTTTCTGCATCTGAAAGACAGAGAAGAGTGCGGGCCTCTTGGGGTTCTTGTGAGGGTTAAATAATGGTATGCCCGAGCCCTTGGAAACAGTGCCTGGCACAGAAAAGGCACTGTTTAAATGTGGCTGATGTTTGAGAGCATTGACCTATGATCTTCTCAAAGCTCGGGGCAAACGCCAGTTAGTGACCTGGCATTAAGAATGAGGTCCCACTAGGGGAGTGGGAGGGAAGAAGAGGCTTCCCCTTGCTCTTGCAGGTCCTTTCTATTCTGTCTTTCTTAGCTGCTAGCTCCCCACCTGCCAATGCATAAGATCTAAGAAAAGAGACATCAAGAATGAGATAAGAATATTAAATGGAAAACAGATGAAATGAAAGTGATGAAAAGTGGGGCGCAGTGGCTTATACCTGTAGTCCCAGCACTTTGGGAGGCTGAGATGGGCGAATCACTTGAGGTCAGGAGTTTAAGACCAGCCTGGCCAACATGGAGAAACCCCATCTCTACTAAAAATACAAAAATTAGCTAGGTGTGGTGGTGCATACCTGTAATCCCAGCTACTTGGGAGGCTGAGGCAGGAGAATTGCTTGAACCTGGGAGGTGGAGATTGCAGTGAGCCAAGATAGCGCCACTGCAGTCCAGCCTGGGAGACAGATCGAGACGCCATATTAAAAAAAAAAAAAAAAAGAAAGTGATGAAAAAGAATGTAATGCTATAATATAGAGTTAAAAGCAAAGACACATTTTTCAACTCAGATGTTTTATACGAGAAAATTGAGATAAAAGCATTTCAGGAAGACAAAATTAGGGAAGGGGGAGGAGTTTAGATACTAAAAGAAATGAAATATTTTATAAAAATTGGAGAAATGACATTCTAAAATTCAAAAGTAAGAAATAAAGGAAAAATATAGGAGAAAATAAAGGAGAAATAAAGGAGCCAGCTGTGGCTGGCTGCGACTCAGTGCTTTCTGAGCACCAGTAATTAAGACATTCCTCTCATTACCCTTAGGACCCGGCCACCATTTTGCACAACAGAAAGGAATCTTAGCCAGGTTAAGTCACTCATCCACGTCACTTGTTAGAAAGTCATTGAGCTGAGTCTTTGACCCCCTCACTGTATGAAACGGCTGGACCTTAATCAAAGAGGGGGCAGAAAGACCCAAATAGCTCCCAGAGCTGAATGCTGCCCTCACTGAGAATCCTGAGAAAAGGTTCCGCAGGTTTCAGGAGTGTCTTGTGGGAGGAGAGCAGGGGGTGCAGAAAGTGAAGACCCTACCCCAGGCCTCTTCTGAAACCCCGTCTGAAACCACGGGTTTAGCTTAAGGATACACACAAGCACTGAATCAGTTTTGCACTGAGCATCTGGGCCAGTAGGGCCAGGGAGGGAATGCAGACAGGTAGGTGTGAGAAATGCCACAGCTGAAGCTCAACAATCAGCAGCAGCTACACTGAGCCTCAGAGATAGAGAGGCAGTAGGGAGTAGTGGAGACTGTAGCAAATCAGCAGGCATGTACTCCTTCAGAGAAGTGACTTTCACAGCTGATAGTTGCATGAAGAACTGTGGATTCACTGCTGCCAGTCTTCTAAATTTTCAAGAGAATCTGGAAATCTGGAGTTTTATGTTAAATCTCCTGACTTTTAAATATTGGCAACTTTCTTACATTTTTACAATATTTTATGTCTGCCAGCACTATGCAAGCCAAATACAACAAATATCTGCACCCTGGGCAGCCTCTTAGGATCTTTGGATTAGATAAGCATCATCAAATTCTTGCACATACAAGAGATCTCTGGTCCTTAAAATGCCTAATTAGCAGAAGACATGGTTGTGGGTAGTCTTAAAAGTAAAGTAAATTAAGACAGTGGTGCAACAAAGACATTTGTGTAAAAGCAAGGCAGTTCTACCAAGAAAAGAGGTAATGAAGCCCAGAAGGTAGTGGTTTTACTTTTTTATTAGGTTGGTGCAAAGGTCATTGTGGTTTTTGCCATCGAAAGTAATGGTATTAGATGATATGGTGATTGCCTTTAGCCCCCTGGAAATAGGAGGTATGGCACCAGGGGAAAGATAAGGATCAGAAGGTATAGAATGGGAGTGGACAGCATGTGGGTGACAGCTTTCAGGGGAGTGAATGTGGGAGAAGAAGGGAGGGTACGGTCTTGGGCAGGGGTCCTCAGTTGAGGATGACGAACCGGTAGATGGGGCCAAAAGTGCCTGGAGGAGCAGAAGTCACAGAAGGGGAAGGGTGGCAGCTGAAGACAGACCTGCTGGATTTTAGAGAGCAGTTCTGTAAAGTCACAGGAACAAAAGCCAGGTTGCAAAGGGTGAGAGTGGGAGGTTTGAATAAAGGGTGAGTCAGAGCAAGAGGGCATTGTGGACAAGAGTGGGGCTGGATGATTTTTGTTTTTTATTTAAAAAAATTTTAATTGCGGTAAAAAATACATAACATAAAATTTACCATCTTAACCATTTCCAAGTTTAATTGTGTTAAGTACATTACACTGTTGTACAACCAGTCTCCAGAACTCTTCTCATCTTGCAAAACTGGAAACTATACCCATTAAACAGCAATTCCCCATTCCCCTGGCCCCTGGCAACCACCATTCTATTTTTTCTTTTCTCTTCTCCTCTTCTCTACTCTCCTCTCTTCTCCTCTCCTCTCCTCTCCTTTCCTCTCCTCTCCTCTCTTCTCTTCTTTCTCTTCTCCCCTCCCCTCCCCTCTTCCCCTCTCCTCTCCCTTTCTTTTTTTGAGGCAGAGTCTCCCTTTGTTGCCCAGGCTGGAATGCAGTGGCACAATCTTGCCTCACTGCAACCTCTGCTTCCTAGGTTCAAGTGATTCTCCTGCCTCAGCCTCTTAAGTAGCTGGGATTACAGGCATCTGCTACTATGCCCAGCTAATTTTTATATTTTTAGTAGAGATGGGGTTTTACCATGTTGGCCAGCCTGGTCTCGAAGTCCTGACCTCAAGTGATCTGCCTGCCTTGGCCTCCCAAAATGCTGGGATTACAGGCATGAGTCACCACACCAGACCTCTATTTTCTGTCTCTATGGGTTTGACTGCTGTAGATGATACGGAGAGGAGACAGGGAAATACTGGGTAGAAGAGGGTGATTCTCCAGCAAAGGCCCCACTCTCAAGCCTAGAAACTAGTGGCCCTAAATAAGAACAGGCATTCCTGTTTTCACACCCAGATGTTGCCTTTTGGTCCACCATGCCCCCTACCCTGTACCATATAAACCCCAAACCCCAGGCTCCATGAACAGAAGAGCAGTGTGACAGAGAAGGAGAGAAGAGAAGGAACATCTGAACATGGAGAGGAGTTCAGCTGGGGACTGTTGGAGAGGAGATTGGCCGCTGGATGGCCAAACTCCAGGGGAAGATCATCTTCCCACTCCATCTCCTTTCCAGCTCCCTATCCATCCCGCTGAGAGCCACCTCCACCACTCAATAAAACCCCCACATTCTCCACCACTTAATAAAACCCCCACATTCTCCACCACTTAATAAAACCTCCACATTCACCATCCTTTAAGTCCATATGTGACCTGATTCTTTCTGGATGCCGGACAAGAACCCGGATATCAAGAAGGCACTGAGCTGGTTAACACTTAAGCCATCTGTGGACAGCAGAGCTAAAAGAGCACTGTAGCAAGCCCACTGTAGTTTTGGGTACCCACCCCTAGACATTACTTGGGGCCAGAGCCCAAAAGCGCTCACCCTGAATCCTGCACCTGCCCATCTGCGTGCTCCACCTTCCATAAGGGGTTTGAGTGCACATGGTGAATGAAAGATGAACCACACCACTGTTGCATGTCCTTCAAGAGAGGTCAAGGAACTCTCCCATTTTATTGATACCACCTGTAAGTGGAATCACACAGTATTTGTCCTTTTATGAGTGGCTTATTTCACTTAACATATTGTCTTCAAGGTTCATCCATATTATAGCATGGGATAGGATTTCCTTCCTTTTGAATGCAGAATAATATTCCATTGTGTGGATGGATATACACATTTTGTTTATCCATTCATCCTTCAGTGAACATTTGGGTTGCTTCCACCTTTTAACTTGTGTAGCTTTTTGGGGGGGATATTTTGGTTCTCTAAAGGAGAAAGAAAAAATTAGGTTCAGTTGCTAGGATTACTCCCATGAGGGTAGGAATGGGCAAGACTATAAAAGGGGTAAAAATATATTATGTATGAGGCAGTATCTACCCAGTACCAAATTAAAGAAAGAGATGGTATAATTTGGAAAGGTGGTTTTTGTTTCTGATAACCCTTTTATCCACATTATTGGTGTCTTTCTGCCTGTACTGAGAGTGCTTTATAGGTTCCAAGACTTCTGTTGGTTTTCTTTCTCTAAAGCTTTGCTGACATTTACTACTTAAGTGAACATTTTATTTTGTCTCCAAAAAGACTAGGACAGAAAGGAAGACTGAGTCACTTTGTTATTGAGATTTTCCCCCATTCCTAGGATCATTACATAACACCTGTGTCAGAGGACTGCTCTTAAGAACATGGTGTGTATACCTCTCAGTTTCTGACTCTACTTCTAGATACATTTTATATTCAGCAGCATCTAGCATTTTGGCTTGTCATGGAATGTTCTTCTACTGCACTTTCAATGATGGTGTACATTAGTTGATTCTAACCAGAAATGTGCATTGGAGTGACTCGTGGTGCGTTTTTAGAACCCACATGCCTGGACACTCTTCTGAGAGTAATCAAATCAGAATCAATGGTACCGGGGTGCTAGGGCTCCAGAATGAGCATTCTTAGTTTTATTTTGTTTTCAGGATGTTCTCAAATAGAATTTCACTGGTAGCATTCTGAACTGATTCTCAACATAGAGTTTTTAAGGAAATTTTAATTTATCCTTTTTCACAGGTACAGCAATGGATTAAATTTATAAATTCATTTCTGATAGATTTGTAAGCAATGAAGAAAGATTTTGAGTGCACAAAATAGAATTTCCAAAGTTCTGAAAACATGTTTCACTGTATACCATATCTGTTGTACGTTGATTTCATTCAACAAATCTTTATTAAGTACGTGCTTATGTGCTAGGTGCTGGTCTTAAGAATTGAGCGAATGGGCTGGGTACAGTGGCTCACGCCTGTAATCCCAGCACTTTGGGAGGCCGAGGCTGGCGAATCACAAGGTCAGGAGATTGAGACCATTCTGGCTAACCCAGTGAAACACCCATGTCTACCAAAAATACAAAAAATTAGCCACGCATGGTGGCACGTGCCTGTAGTCGCAGCTACTTAGGAGGCTGAGGCAGAAGAATCACTTGAACCTGGGAGGTGGAGGTTGGAGTGAGCCAAGATTGCGCCACTGCACTCCAGCCTGGGCAACAGAGCAAGACTGTCTAAAACAACAACAACAGCAACAACAACAACAACAACAAAAGAATTGAGGGGATGACTGCTGGGTATATACCCTAAAGAAAGGAAATTAGTATATCAAAGAGATATCTGCAGTCTCTTTGTTGCAGCACCGGTCAAAATAGCCAAGATTTGGAATCAACCTCAGTGCCCATCAACAGATGAATGGATAAAGAAAATGTAATTATACACAATAGAGTAATATTCAGCCATAGAAAAGAATGAGATCCTGTCATTTGCAACAGCATAGATGGAACTGGAGATCATTATGTTAAGTGAAATAAACCAGGCACAGAAAGACAAACATCACATGTTCTCACTTATTTGTGGGATCTAAAAATCAAAATAATTGAACCCATGGAGATATAGAGTAGAAGGATGGTTGCCAGAGGCTGGCAAGGGTAGTGGGGGGGCTGGTAGGGAGGTGGGGATTGTTAATGGATTCAAAAAAGTAGAAAGAATGAATTCGATAGCACAACAGGGTGACTAGAGTCAGTAATAACTTAATTGTACGTTTAAAAATAATCTTAAAAGAATGTAATTGGGTTGTTTGAACTCAAAGAATAAATGCTTGAGGGGATGGATATACCATTCTCCATTATGTGATTATTACACATTGTATGCCTGTATCAAAACATCTCATGTACCCCCTAAATATATATAACTACTATGTACCCACAAAAATTAAAAATTAGAAAGAGTAATTGAAAAAAAAAAGTAGTTGAGAGGTCAGGTCCCAATTTTGTGTGTTACCTTGTAGAGCTTATGTTCTAGTTCCATTCATTTGGATTTTATTGTCTGGAGATAACAGTAGCAATCACTGACATGGTTCACTTTCTGTTCTCAGTGCTTCCCATATTTTGATTTATTTAATCCTTACAATAACTCTATGAAGTAGAAACTATCATAATCCCTATTTTGTAGATGAGGAAACTGAGGTAGAGAGGTTAAATAATATGCCCAAGCCACACATCCATTAAATAGTAGAGTGGAATTTAAAGCCAGGCAGTCTGACTCCAGAGTCACTACACTCCCCTACCCCTTTCGGTCTCCTCTGAGATATATTAGCAAATACACAGTCTGCTTTAAGCCAGGCAGCAGCCAGAAACTATGCAGTTCCAAAAGTTCTCATAATATCCTGCTAGTCCCCTTGATTCGAAGATACAATTCCTTATATCCTAATTTGGAGATTTGTGCCATTTTCCCCATCATCTCAAGAAATGTTGGCAGACTCTGTTATTGAATTTACGGTCACCTATTGTATTGAAGGAAACAGAAAAGAAACTTTGGATTATAGGAGGAAAAGATCAGTGTCAAAGTCAGAGGTCATAGGAGACTTAGTATTCTCTGAAGCAACTTTCTGATGCTTCTATGTTTTCTTTCCCTTTTTTTTTTCTTTTGAGGTGGAATCTGGCTCTGTTGCCCAGGCTGGAGTGTAATGGCTTGATCTCGGCTCACTGCAACCTCTGCCTCCTGGGTTCAAGCAATGCTTCTGCCTCAGCCTCCCAAGTAGCTGGGACTACAGGCATGCACCACCACGCTCAGCTAATTTTTGTATTTTTAGTAGAGACGGGGTTTCACCATGTTGGGCAGGCTGGTCTCAAACTCCTGACCTCAAGTGATCTGCCTGCCTCAGCCTCTCAAAGTGCTGGGATTACAGGCATGAGCCACCATGCCTGCCTTCCTGATGCTTCTATGTTTTCTTTTCTTTTTTGAGATAGAGTGTCACTCTGTCACCCAGGCTGGAGTGCAGTGACGTGATCTCAGCTCACTGCAACTTCCGCCTCCTGGGTTCAAGCGATTCTCCTGCCTCAGCCTCCTGAGTAGCTGGGATTACAGGAGGCACGCGCCAGCATGCCCAGCTAATTTTTGTATTTTTAGTAGAGATGGGATTTCACCATGTTGATCAGGTTGGTCTCGAACTCCTGACCTCATGATCTGCCCGCCTCAGCTTCCCAAAGTATTGGGATTACAGGCGTGAGCCACCACGCCCGGCCTGCTTCTATGTTTTCTAACTGTATATTATTGTGCTTTATTTCCCATTTTTCTTTTAATTTTTATGAAGCAATTGTTTTAGTTTAGGCTATCCTTAATGACCCCTGTCAGTGGTATGCTGGTGTTCTCTCAAAGGAACTCCCTGTCCCCACCATTCCCCTTTTTTTCTAAAATATACACCTTAAATATTCACTGTCATTCATATCATCACTAGGGAGCTCAGTCTGTATGGACAGACTTGCAAACAGAAGTTCAGCTGGGATCACTGATCGTACAAAGTTATATGAGAATACAACCCACTGTGTTTCCTTGATCTAAGTCAAAAGCTCAAACAAGACAAAAAGAAAGCATTTATTTGGTTTTTCTTGGTTGAAATATCTTATTCCAGCCTCATGATGTCTTTGAGAGTCTGATAATTCCTTGCCTGTTGAACTGAGTGTGATTCCTGATTCTGTTGGAGTTTGAGGATGACTTCCAGCACTCATATCTTCTTATCCCTTGGCTGTGTACCTGGGGTCTGCATTTTGAGGGCTGGTGCCGTAGGAAGAGTTTCTGGCCCGCTCAGACTGCTCCAGTGCTAGAACCCACTTGATCCCTGGACCATCCTGCTTCTCCACATGCTCCAATGGGGCATTCTTGAGAGGTGTTTGGTGATGAATCTGACTCCTATTCACCTGACACTGCAGTCACTAGGCAGCTCTCCGATCACCGTGCCCATCGTCACATTGGTCATGCCCAGGGTTCTGTGCTTAGCTGCAGTGCCTTAGCTACATAGCCATGTTTAGGCAGCTCCCCAGATGATTCTCAGCCACACACTCCTGGTTAAGAGCCATTGGCATAGAGGTGCTATCATTTAATCCACCAATTCTTCTATTCTTGATGCTCAGCTTGCTTCCAATTGTTTGCTATTAAATAAAGCAGCAGTACACATCTTTGTGGTTAAATCTTTGTCTTCATTTCTATTTTCTGGTATAAATTCTGAGAAGTCAAATTGTAGGATCATAAGACAGGTACATTTTTAAGGTGGGGTACATTTTGAATGTGGTCAGTACTATGTGAAAATCTGGAGGTGGCTGGTGGAGTGGAGAAAGCATTGGGCCAGGTGTGAGGAGGCTGGGGTCAAGAACTGCCTCTGCTGCCCAGCAGGGCAGGGCTTTGGGCAACTCCCTTCCCTGCCTCCAGTTTTGTTTTCTTCCTTTGTAAATGAGCCTTGTTACAAATCTGCACTGAAGGGATGGTGCAGACATAACCATCTCTTGGTCCCACAGGCAGACGTATATAAGGAGGGCAGATTTGCTGGATTCCGTGGTGGACTTGTGTAGCATCTGGCTTCCTTTTATGTAATGGTGATGGCTTACTTGAGAATTGCTTCAGGGTTTCAAAGAAGCTATCTCCGTCCTCTACTAGAAAAGAAGAAAATCTAGATGACTGTGTGGAGTTTATTAGTTTGTTTTTAGGCCTCTAATAGACAGATAGCGATCCAAGCACCTTCGTCCACAAAGTGTCATGGATGTGCTTGAAAAACTGCTTACTCTAATATTAATCTCACTCTTGTATCTTTACAGGGAAACTTTATGGTGGTGTTCCTTTTATAGAAGAAAGACACAGACATCGGTACGAGGTACGGCTTTCATGCTGAATTACCGGGGAATATGGATGCTTATTGTGAGGAACCCAGTGATTATAAGCTGAACCTTTGGGAAAGGTGTCCAGCCTGGTGGTTATTCACAGGCTCAGAAAGGGCCAAATTTCCCACAGTCTCCCACTTCCGGAGGAGGCGGGCGGAGGTGGGGAGACTCTCATCTTTTTGGCTTTCCAAAGGCAAAATCTTTACGTACCTGCACACGGGGCCTATCAATGTCCTTTGTTACTCTTAACTGCCATCTTCTAGATCATGATAAGGTCATCATTTCTTATCCTTAGCCCCTACCCTTTATTTTGCCAGGTTTGGGGAAAAGAAGACTTGAATCTTCTGAGACAGAACCAGGTGCCTTTTGGGTTGGGGGTGCATCCCTGGGTATCACAAGGTGGATTCCTAGTTTGAGAACCTCTTTGAAATTTACATTGAGCTTGAGGTTTGGTGTCACATGACTAAAATGAGTTAATTGTTGAGGTTGCCACATGAGAAGCATAGGTTTCCAGAAATGTAGATCATATATGTCAGGATGAATGAGTGTGTCAATTACGATGCATTTGACTGTGAAGAACAGAAATCCGTGCTTGTTATCACTCAAACCAGCCTACACATTAAGGAAATTTGTTGTCTCAGGCACCAGGTAGTCCAGAGGCTGGGCAGGCTTCAGGCATGGTACAACCAGGGCTCCTTTTGTCTCTGTGGTTATCTCAGCCCTACCCTTGTTTGTGTGTCTGCTTCGTCCTTTAGCTGGTCTCCCTCACGGTTCCCAGGTGGCTGCCAGCAGCATCTGGGGCAAAAGATATCTCTCCCAAATAGAGAAATCAATTTAGATTACCTGCCCACCTGTGAACTAGTAGCCATTTTTCAGGGCAATGCTGAATATCAGTAGGCTTAAACCTGGGTTCTTGAAATGTTCATCTTTCAAGAGGGATGGGTTTATTAAGTTTGGCTTAGATCAGTTAGAACCAGTTTCTGGAATGAGACAGATGGAGTTTCCTGGTTCATATAGGGGTGGAGTGGATATCAGGACAAGCCTAGGGCTCTGTTTTGACAGAGGACTCATGGGAATCAATGCTGAATAGGTAATGAACAGTGTCACTATGACCAAGGAATATAATTTGCTAGATGTAGGCCATTTTTGGTCTTAATTCCACTGGGAATGGCCCCAACTGGTGGGATAAAAATTTTTGAGCTGCTTTGCCTCAGTGGTGATGACAAGGTGCAAGAACTGCTGTGTACAGGACAGTGTAGCCATTCGTTCATTCACACCTATTTTGCATCTGGTATGCATTGGAGATGGAAAGGGGAAAGACAGACGTGGTCTCCCTTCTTGTTAGGGAGCTTATATTCTAATGGAGAGGACAAAAAATAAGATAACATAATAATTACAGATTAAATCATGTATTGGATAAGCAACTTGTATCTAAAATATATGAAGAGCTCTTATAACTCAATAACAAATAATGGCAAATGATATAGATATTTCTACAAAGAAGATATACACATAATTAATAAGCACCTGAAAAGATGCCCAGCAATCATTTGTCGTCAGGAAAATACGTATTCAAACCACAAAGTGATACCACTTCACATCCACTAAGCTGGCTATAATCAAACAGATAATAATAACAACCATCTGGAAGTTTCTCAAAAGGTTAGATATAAGAATTACCATATGACCCAACAGTTCCACTCCTAGATATATACCCAAGAGAAACGAAAATGTATGTCCACACAAAAACTTGTACCTGAATGATCATAGCAGCAATATTCATAATAGCCAAAAAATCAGAAACAACTAAGATGTCTACCAACAGATGACTAGATAAGCAACATGTGGTCTATTCATACAATGGAGTATTATTCAGCCACAGAAGGAAATGAAGTACTGATTTATGCTGCAACATAGATAAACCTTGAAAACATCATGCTGCGTGAAAGAAGCCAGACACAAAAGCCCACATATTGCATGATTCTATTAATATAAAATGACCAGAATAGACAGATCTATAGATGTGGGATATAGATTCGTGATTGCCAAGAGATCAGGTCAGGGTGATGGGGCGGGGGTTGAGGGAGGAGGTTAAAGGATAGAGGGTTTGTTTTTCAGTTGATTGTGGTAATGATTGCACACGTCTGAATATACAAAAAATCATTTGTGTATTTTAAATGGGTAAATTGTATGATACGTTAATTATGTCTTAAAGCTGTTGAGGAAGGAAAAATCATTACAAATTATGAGAACTGGTATAATTAAAATGTAGAATAAAAGCTCTGAGGTTAAGATTGCCAAGAATAGGTGAGACCCCACCTTAATTTTAGACAGGGAAGCAATTTCACTGAAGGAGAGGCTGAAAAGGAAGCCTTAAGTTTGGGGCAGGGCCAAGATGAGATCAAGATCAGAAGGGACCACAAGCCAGGTCATCAAGTTGCCATCTATTGTGATATTTTAGTAGAAAACTTGCTCCAATCTTCTCTTTAGAGCTTTTATGTAACTGCACGTAAAGAAGGCATTGGGGTTAGTCACATGGGAAATAAGATAGTTTTAATCCTCAAGCAAATTTGTGATTTGGAGAGAGATAGGTAAGTACATATAACTCAAAGGAAGAATCAAACATGGAAATGGCTATAAATAACTAGTCTCAAAGTTCCCAAGTCAGAATATCTGGGTCAGAGGTCTACTTTTTTGAATCTCATCTTTGAGTAATAGAAGGTGGGCCTCCCAGATTTAGGTGCTATGGTTACGTCTTATCTCTCAGGTTCATCATAAGTTTAAAATTGACTTTGAGCATTGAATATTGACATTAACTACTAGTTAGAGGATCACTGAAACAGGAAACCCACCCAACTGATGAAAGACCAGGTATGGGAGCTGGTATTGCACTGTGGCCCCAAAACACTTAATTTCTTGTTTTGCAGGTAAACCCTAACATGATCACCGAATTTGAGGACAATGACTTAAAATTTGTAGGTCAGGATGTTGAAGGAGAGAGGATGGAAATCATTGAACTGGCAAGTAAGTTGGCTCCTCATTTTTGAAAAGCTTCCTGGTAACCTGCCTTTTGGTTGACAAGAGACTAATCTGAGACCCAGTTTGTTTGCATTCTTTCTTTTCTTCTCTCCTTTGAAATAAATATGTAATTACAAAGTACATGAAAAAAACAGACTGCTGGCCAGGCATGGCGGCTCATGCCTTTAATTCCAACACTTTGGGTGGCCGAGGTGGGCGGATCACCTGAGGTCAGGAGTTCAAGCCCAGGCTGGCCAACATAGTGAAACCCCATCTCTACTAAAAATACAAAAATTAGCCAGGTATGGTGGTGTGCACCTGTAGTCCCAGCTACTCAGGAGGTTGAGGCAGGAGAATCGCTTGAATCCAGAAGGCAGAGGTTGCAGTGAGCAGAGATCATGTCACTGCACTCCAGCCTGGGCAATAGCAAGACTTGGTCTCAAAAAAACAGACTGCTTATAATCCTAATCATTTTGGGGCCTATTAGTCTGACTCCATAAAATGATGTATTATTCCAAGCCTACCATTTCTACAAGCAGTATGCTTCCTTACCAACTCCTCTCTTTCTGAGGCTACTCATTTGTGCCAGCCTCTAGGTTAGGTGCTCTGGGAAAGGCAGAGTGGCACTGTTAAATGGTACCCTGTCTGCTCTTCTCCTTTACAGAAGAATAGCCAAGTGCCACCTCATTGTTGATGATTAATGCTGATATCTGTTGCGTGAGGGACCTGGCTTCTCTCCTGCCTTTCTCCACTGTGCTGGGTTCTCAAGCATGGGTCATTTAACTTCTGAACACTAGTCACTGCCCTCAGAGTTCTTTTTAAGACCAAACAGAACAGAAATAAAGGCATCGGAAGAACACCGAAGTTGTTAGTAACTAGGCTGGAACACCCATGAGCACATAGGCACAAACTACACATTTATTATTGATGAGACAGAAGGCAGTGTTCTTCTCAATCATCTTTGCAAGGACATGGTGAGCTCATGGTCACAGCTGGTCTCAGCTCTTTGTCTTGATGTTCTAGCCCAGGGGTTGGCAAACTACTGCCTGTGCACCATGTTCAGCCTGCTGTTTACAGCCAGCTTATGAGCTGAAAATGATTTTTTACATTTTTTAATGGTTAAAAAAATTTTTAAAAGAATACTGCTTATGACGTGCAATTTATGTGCCATTCAAATTTGAGTCCATAAATAAAGTTTTAGTGGAACACAGTTTAGGGGTGGAAAGGTGTTATCTGTGACCTTCTTCTTACCCATCATAAGGATCATGACCAACAGTCCTATAACAAGACAGGTTGACAAGAGAAAAGCATAACAAATGTATTTAATCAAAGTTTTATGCGACATGTGAGTTTTCAGGAATGAAGACCCAAAGACCTAGGGAAAACTTCATTTTTATGCTTAGGTTCGCTGAACAGTGGACAGCCATGTAGCAATGTGATTGGGCAAAAGGGCATACTCTAATGGTAATAGACTGACGGGAAACCCAGAAAGGCCTGTCTGCTCAGATTCTTCTTGGCCTCTCTGTGTAGCATCCCATTCCCCCAGGTCTAGAGCAGGACTCATCTGGAATGAGGGTTTTATGACCTACTTTCAGGAAAGGTAGGTAGGTCAGAGAATTTCTTTATGGCCAGCTTTCACATGGAAAGGCCAGGGAACATCAGAGTGACCTTCTTGCTTTGGAGGTCTTCCCAGTCGCCTTCTGTTGAAAGTACTTTAGGATAGCGTTTTCTGAGCCCTGACAACAGCAACACTCATTCATTTATGTCTTGTCTATGGCTGCTTTTTATTTTTATTTTTATTTTCTTTGAGACAGGGTCTAGCTCTGTTACCCAGACTGGAGTGCAGTGACATGATCGTGGCTCACTGCAGTCTTGATCTCTTGGGCACAAGCAATCCTCCCACCTCAGCCTCCCAAGTAGCTGGGGCCACAGGTGTGCATCACCCTGCCTGGCTAATTTTTTTTTTTTTTAGATGAAGTCTCACTCTGTTGCCCAAGTTGGAGTACAGTGGTACAATCTCAGCTCACTGCAACCTCCACCTCCTGGGTTCAAGCGATTCTCCTGCCTCAGCCTCCCAGCTAATTTTTGTGTTTTTTTTTAGTAGAGATGGGTTTCACTATGTTGGCCAGGCTGGTCTTGAACTCCTGACCTCGTGATCCCCCCACCTCGGCCTCCCAAATTGCTGGGATTACAGGAGTGAGCCACTGCACCCAGCCAATTTTTAAATTTTTTGTAGAGGCAGGGTTTTGCCATGTTGCTCAAGCTGGTCTCACCTGGGCTCAAGGCATCTTCCCTCCTCGGCCTCCCAAAATGCTGAGATTACAGGTATAATGTAATCTCATGAACAACTGCATCTGGCCTATGGCTGTTTTTTATGCTACCATGGCAGAGATGAGTAGTTAAGAAAGAGACCTTATGGCTCACAAAGCCTGAAATATTTACCCTTTACGGAATATTGGCCCTTTACAGAAGCATTTGCTAACTCCTGGGCTAGACCCACAGACATACACTTCATTTAACTAACTTGAATTTAACATTTTCACATGCCTCCTTGACCTATTTGTCTATTTGGATGTTCTCTTGACACTTCCATGTCAACTTATTTAAAACTAAATTTACATGCTCTCCCGATTAGTTCATTCTCCTGTTTCGGTTAAGATATCATCAGTCTCCCTGTCCAGGGTTTCTCAGCCTTGCCACTATTGATTGACATTTGGAGTGGGATAATACTTTGTTGTGGAGGCTGTCCTGTGCACTGTAGAGCAAGCTTGTTCAACCCACTGCCCGCAGGCTGCATGCAGCCCAGGACGGCTTCGAATGTGACCCAACACTAATTCGTAAACTTTCTTAAAACATTATGAGATTTTTTTGCATTTTTTTTTTTTTAGCTCATCAGCTATCATTAGTGTTAGTGTATTTTATGTGTGGCCCAAGACAATTCTTCCTCCAGTGCGGCCCAGGGAAGCCAAAAGATTGGACACCCCTGTTGTAGAGTGTTTGGCAGCATTCCTAGCCTCTACTCACTGCCAGTATCACCCCTACCTCCCATGTTGTGACAACCCAAAATATCTCCAGACATCATCAAATGCCCCTGGCGGGCCAGGTGCAGTGGCTAACACCTGTAATCCCAATGCTTTGGGAGGCCAAGGTGGGAAGATCACTTGAGACCAGGAGTTCCAGACCAGCCTGGGCAACATGGTGAGACCCTGTCTCTATAAAAAAAATTAAAAAATTAGCTGGGCATGGTGGCTTGTGCCTGTGGTCCCAGCTACTCATGAAGCTGAGGTAGGAGGATCACTTGAGCCATGATCATGCCACTGCACTCCAGCCTGGGTGACAGAGCAAGACCCTATCTCAAAAAAAAAAAAAAAAAAAAAAAGAGAGAGAGATAGAATGAGAGAAAGAAAGTCCCTGGGGGACATATTTGCCCCTGATGGAGAATCATTCTCCTAGACTATCAGGCTAGAAATTTCATATATTAGCTTGTCTTCCCCTTCAGATCCCAACTTGTATTGAATTGTCACGTCCTACAGATTCTGCCTCTGGAAGGAAAGCTGGTGTTTGGAATTGCATTGCTGCCCCTAAAACGCTAGTCCCAGTGCATGCCAACTCCAGCTCACACTTGTCCTCAATCTCCGTCCTGCTTCCAACCCACCCCTTCTCCTATACTGCCTAACAAGGACAGAACTCTGCAGTGTGTAGTGACACTAATTTGTTGGATAAACCACTCTCATACATTGAGGACAAATGTGTGCAGGATACTGTAAAAATGGTAGCGTGATGTCCCAGAACCTATGCTTCCAGCCTATATACTTTAGGCTCCAGATAAACTGGATTACCTACCGCATCTTCTAACCTCCCTCTTCTTTCTCCAGCTTAGCTCATGCCGCTATTCATCACTTCTTTTCTCTGTCTCTTTCCCTTTTTGTCTCTCTTCTGTTCAAGTACTTCTAGAGTCCCGAGCAGAGGGGAGAATTGAAGTCTGAGAAGGCTCGTTTGAACAGAGTAGCATTTTTACCTAGACCTGAAAGAAGGAAAGCAATGGACATTTAGTGTGCACTTACTGGACGCTTGTCAGTAGACCTCTTGCTAGGGACTTTGAATACCTTATGTAACTAACAAAGCAGGTGATGCTATTCCCACTTTACAGAGGAGACCAGAGTGCAAAGAGGTTAAATGACAGGCCCAGGGCCATCCAGCTAGTCTTGTGGGGCAAGAGCAAACCCAGGTGGTTACCTCCTTCTGCCACCACTGCTGTGGGATTTTATTGTTCTTGTTTTCACATTCTACCAAAGGTGATGAATTCATGCCCAGAGTTTTGAATTAGAATAGTAAGTATGCATTTCCAGGAGTCTTTCTGATGGGAATGTCCATCATTTAGAATTAAAGTGTGGATCTTGCTGTTGGTATTGACGCCTCTTAAATTTTCCTAGCATGTGAGAAGGCGGAAAATTTCTTAAGCAAATTACTATTTGTTTACTTTGTTTAAGTACTTATTCACTTTTAATTCTCCTGGTTCTCATTATTGTCATCAAATACTTAGAAGCTTCTTTCATCATAAGGATTTAGACTCCCATTGAGGCTTTCAAATTTCATGTGGATTGAAAAGGAAATGAGAGCTGCTGTAAAACCCTGCAGTTTTTAAAAGCTGACTGCAAGCAGTTATTAAGGAAAATTCCCCAGAAGATTTTGATCTTAGGTACCCCTTGGAAACATATCCATGAATCTCCACTGTTCCTGAAGGGTTCTGAGAGGAACAACAAAGCTTGAGATTAATATTATATAATGTCAGAATTTGGTTGAAAGCAATCAACAGCATTATCTTAAAGATAATTTTATCTGGCTGATAGAACATCATCAAAATAAAACCTTTTTACTTTCTCCTCATATTGGCGTAGAGGATTTTTTGGATAAAGTGATTCAGAGCAATGATCCATTCATTCACATATTCTGTCCCTGGCTATTACATGATTACATTGCTCAGTCTGTCTGTAGTGATACAAAAGCACAATTACTGCCTGCCCTTTTTTTTTTTCAAAGATGTCCCTAGATGTTCTGCAGTAAGATTTATTGTCTCTTAAATTTAAAGCTACATTGCTTAATTTCTTCTCTAAGTGTGGATGATTTCTCTGCGTTCCTTGAGGGAATACATTCCTAGGAGAAGGTGGCATTCCCCTTATCAGGCTTTCTTACCTGTATGTTCCTCTAATTCAAGGAGGTTTCTTCTTAGATGTAGGGGATTTCTACACTGGATTTTTCTGTGATCAGAGCTGTCCTGTAGAACTCACTGCAGTGTAAAAACCTGTCATTCATTAAAAAAGAAAAAATTTTAAAAACTCACTGCAGTGATAGAACTAGTCGGCCCTATCCAATATGGTAGCCTCTAGCCACATGTGGCTTTGAACATGTTTCGAATGCTCAATTAATTTTAATGAATTTAAGTAGCTACATGTGGCTAGTGTCTACCATTTTCCATAGTAGAGCTTTTTTAAAAAATATAATTTCAACTTTCATTTTGGATGCAGGGAATATATGTGCAGACTTTTTTTTTTTTTTTTTTTTTGAGACGGGGTCTCACTCTGTCGCCCAGGCTGGAATGCAGTGGCATGATCATGGCTCGTGGCAACCTCCATCTCCTGGGCTGAAGTTATTCTCCCACCTCAGCCTCCCAAGTAACTGGGACCACAAGTGCACACCACCATGCCCAGCTAATTTTTGTATTTTTTGTACAGACAGGGTTTCACCATGTTACCCCAGCTGGTCTTGAGCTCCCAGGCTCAAGCAATCTGCCCACTTTGGCCTCCCAGAGAGCTGGGATTATAGGCGTGAGTTACTGTGCCTAGCCCACATGCAGATTTGTTATGTGGTATATTGTGTGATGCTAAGATTTGGGATATGGATCCCATCACCCAAGTACTTACCAGAGTACCCAACGGATAGTTTTTCAACTCTTGCCCTCCGCTCTCTTTCCCCACTCTGGTAGTTTCCAGTGTCTATTGTTCCTATCTTTATGAGTACTGGATGTTTAGCTCCCATTTGTAAGTGAGAACATGCAGTATTTGGTTTTCTGTTCCCATGTTAATTCACTTAGAATAATGGCCCCCAGCTGCATTCATGGTGCTGCAAAGGACATGGTTTCATTTTTATGGCTGCATACTATTCCATGGTATATATGTACCACATTTTCTTTATCCAATCCACCGTTGATGGGCATCTAGTTGATTCCATGTCTTTGCTGTTGTGAATACTGCTGCCTTGAACATATAAGTGCATGTGTCTTTTTTGTAGAGTGATTTATTTTCCTTTGGGTATATACCCAGTAATGGGATTGCTGAGTTGAATGGTAATTCTGGTTTAAGTTCTTTGAGAAATCTCCAAACTGCTTTCTACAGTGGCTGAAATAACTTACATTCCCACCAACAGTAGGTTTTCTTTTCTCCACAGCCTTGCCAGCATCTGTTGTTTTTTGACTTTTTAATAATAGCCATTCTAGCAGGGTTTTAAATGATTACCTTAGGAAAGTAGACATTTGCATTCAATCATCATTTCCCTCTTACTGTAGTAGTAGCTTTGGATCTTTGGTGGTAAGTGATAGGAATTTGTGATTTTGAATTCCATACTAGGTTTTAGATCATTTGATAAAGTACCTAATTGAAAGCTTTAAAGTTATATTTACTTCCCCCTCTAAAACTTATCATATTTTATTATCTTTAGTTTGAGTCATAGCCAGGGACAGGATATTTGAATGAATGGATCATTGCTCTGAATCACTTTGTCCAAAAAATGCTCAGTTTTATGGTGCTATGATGAATATCCAGCTTAAAGCTGTGACTAGAAAAGCAGTTGTCCTGGTTGTATTCCCAAGGATAGCTCAATGGGTTGACATTGTGCTGGTTTATCCCAGCGGAAAGGAGAAGACCTTGCAGGAAATGGCCTGAAGCCATGTAAAAGAAAGAAAGACCCAGGGTTAGCCTAAAGTCCAAGGGAAATCTAACCAACATAAATCTACAAAATGCCTTCAAAAAGCAGGCAGATTTTGGGAAAGCAGAAATTCTTCTTGCCATTCAAAAATTTTTGCTTGACTTTGCTCACTCTGACACCTTCCACATGTAAAATTTCCAAGATGTGTTTTACAATTTGAAATTCCACGCAGGAATGGATAGATAGTATAAGTAACTGACTATAATGATAACAAGTTAAAGAATCATCTTACCGTTTAATGAGCTTTTATGTTCAAAGATAAGAAGACCTTTAAAGCAGTTCTCATGTTTGTCTGCTTTAATCGCATCATGATTGTTCTCTTTTCAGATCATCCCTATTTTGTTGGTGTCCAGTTCCATCCTGAGTTTACTTCTAGGCCGATGAAGCCTTCCCCTCCGTACCTGGGGCTCTTACTTGCGGCGACTGGGAACCTGAATGCCTACTTGCAACAGGGTTGCAGACTGTCTCCCAGGTAACCAGCTTACTGATCTTAGCAATAAAACAAGATGCATAGTGTTAGCGTCTTAGGGTTTCTTAAAAAAAATCAATGCCATTATATAATTTTTTTTATGTGAAGAGTGAGGTTTTTTTTTTCTTAAACATAATTTTCTCCTGTTCAAGAAAATAATTTAATTACACCTACAGTAGTAATGTGTCAGCTTTCCAAATCATGATGACACTGGATATTATTTTAGAATTTTTTTTCATTTGATAAGTGAAAAGATTTTCTTTCGTTGATTCTTTGATTAATATATATGAGTATTTTATATGTTTATTGGCTTCTTGTTTTATGAATAGCTTGTTCATATCTTTTCTTCATTTTGGTATTGTATTCCTTACTGATTGGTAAGCTCTTTCTGTATAAAGGTTGTTAATCCTTTGTTAGGCTGCAAATATTTTTCAAGGTGATTTTGGCTTCCTTCCAAGTTGTTAATGGTAGTTTTTATTCTTCCTAAAGAGTTTAGTCCTTCTTTATGTTTTAAAAAAATGTATGGAGTGAAATATTTTACTTTTGTGGATTCTGCCTTTAGTCTCATGCCTAACATCTTTCCTTATGGAACGATTATGTAAATAATAAACCCTGTGTTTTCCTCTAGCACTTTTATGGTTTCAATTTTATAGTTTATAATCTATATGGATTTTATTTTCAGTGGAATTTGTGAGGCTAGGATTTGGCCAATGAGTTGAGTAATTTGGCTTTGTTTCAGGGATTTCTATTTTGTTCTGTTGATGGTTTTATCTCTTATACCTGAACTTTTACCATCCTTTTCATTTTCATAGCATTATTATAAATCAAGACCTTATCGATCCTACTTCCACCATTATTAAAATTTTTAATGTATTTTGCTATTCTTCCAGGCAAACTGTTATTTATGTATTATTTTCTTGGAGACAGGGTCTGGCTCTGTCACCCAGGCTGCAGTGCATTGGCACAATCATAGCTCACTGCAGCCTTGAACTCCTAGGCTCAAGCAATCCTCCTGCCTCAGTCTCTCAAATAACTAAGACTACAGGCACACACCACCGTGCCTGGCTAATTTTTAAAATTTATTATTTTTGTAGAGACAAGGTCTCAATATATTGTCCAGGCTGGTCTTAAATTCTTGATCTCAAGCAATCCTCCTTCCTTGGCTTCTGAAGTGCTGAGATTATAGGTATGAGCCACTGTACCCAGCCTGTACAATGATTTTTAAAACTCAAGTTTGAATAAAAAATCCTTAGGGATTTTTTAAAAAATGGAAATTTATTACATTTATTTATTTATTTAGAGACAGAGTCTTGCTCTATTGCCCAGACTGGAGTGCAGTGGAGCAATCTTGGCTCACTGCAACCTCCGCCTCCTGGGTTCAAGAGATTCTCCTGCCTCAGCCTCCCAAGTAGCTGGGACTACAGGTATGCGCTACCACGCCTGGCTAATTTTTGTGTTTTTAGTAGAGACTGGGTTTCACCATGTTGGACAGGCTGGTCTCGAACTCCTGACCTCAGGTGATCTGCCTGCTTTGGCCTCCCAGTTGGGATTACAGGCATGAGCCACTGTGCCTCTCCAAAATTTCATTACATTTAAATAGTAGTTTGGGGAGAGTTTATTTTTATTTCTTCTCATCCAAGAATATTGTACCTAATAACTTTAAAAGCAGAAGTAACCAGCCAGAATATCATAGATTTGGTAGGGGTTATTACCATAATAACCAGATATATATTGTTTAGAAGACTACCACCGCCAACCTTCATTCTGGCAAACAACCCTTGCAGTGTTGCCATTGAGGGCTGCCAGGATTTGTGTATGGTGTGTATGTGTGTGCTTGTTACACAAGCCTACTTATTTGTGTCATTACCTGCTAGCAGAAGCTCATAGCTCTTTAGCACTTCCTTTCACTGTATGTTCATATGGGAACAGCTTCACATATTTTGCACTTTGGGCATCTTACTGAATTAATGTTCACCCCTTTCAGTCGTGAACCAGTGCACTGACTTTCAAACTGTGCCCTCGGAGCTGGAGTCTGGGCTGCTGTGAGGAGCAGGCCGTGGAGACTCCAGGCTCTTTCCAGCTTCAGCTGAGCAGCTCCACTTTATCTGGCTCATGTGCCGTGGTTCTGCAGGAGATTTCATCTGAAGAAAAGCTTCCTGTGTTCTGAGACTGCTTCCTGTGTTCTGTGGCTTATGCCACATATTGGACATCCTCGTGTGGTCCCATGTCACATGTGCGCTGTGACCCTTTGTGGCCATTTAACAATTCCCATTATTTTAGATTCTCACACTGTAAGGAAGGTGATAGTGGGACAAGATAGACGGCTGGGAGAAATTATTCACTTGCAACTATCTGGCTGTTTGCAAATACCGACTAATATACAAATCCCGTCTGGCTCGTGTGGACTGCCCACCTTTGTGTTTTATGGCCTGCCAATTCCCACATGGAGGTGGTGGTGCCTGGGTAAAGCTTCTAGCAGGGTGCGGTGGCTCATGCCTGTAATCCCAGCACTTTGGGAGGCCGAGGTGGGCGGGATCACCTGAGGTCAGGAGTTCGAGACCAGCCTGGCCAACGTGGTGAAACCCCGTCTCTACTGAATGTACAAAAATTAGCCAGACCTGGTGGCACATGCCTGTAGTCCCAGCTACTAGGGAGGCTGAGGCAGGAGGATCACTTGAACCTGGGAGGCAGAGGTTGCAGTGAGCTGAGATTGCACCACTACACTCCATGAACTCCAGCTTGGGCGACAGAGTGAGACCCGTCTCAAAAAAAAAAAAAAAAGCTTCCTGGTAGTTTATGAAAAAACCAACTGATTGCTAGTGACTTCTGAGCAAGATATAATGTATCTCAGAGAGAAGGAAAGACCTTTTAACCATATTCTGATGCTGGCATTGGAATTGTAGCTGACTAGTAGGCTTCCATGGCACTGAGGGAATTCCTATGTGTATCAACCACAAACTGAAGCATTCCTTAAGGCCAGCCAGCATCTTATTTATCTTTGTCTCCCTGGCTCCCTTGTACACAGGTTGTTTATTACCCATTAAAGTAATAAATGCAGGTAGGAGGGGAGTCTACTCTTGACACATTTCAGTGAGATTTCCAACTAAGGATGGTGACTATGAATTAATCCAGTGACAGATACCAGGATTCCAGAGGAACCTTGCACTTCAGCTCCTCTCTGCCCAGCTCCATGGGATTAGTGAGCTTTGAAAAGCAAATGACTACTCTGATGCCATGCTCTAATGTGAGCTGAGTTGGGGCTGTGTTTCTGTCAAACAAGATTACTCCTTGTAATCAATCCTAAACAAATGTGACAAGGAATACAAACACTAGAATAATGACTTCCTTTCCCAGAAGTTGGCTCTGATGATATTCAACTGTATGGCACGTGTACACCCAATGTCTTTAAAGCATGAAGTATAAAAATCCTTGGCTTGGAGTCAGGCGTACCTGAGCTGTAACCTCTGCATTCTGCCTAGTGGGGAACATTTATCTTTTAAGGCCTGGGAAGTTGCAATAAGAATATTATTTTGGGATTTACAGCTAGTGAGCTAAATTCTCAGCTACTTCATAATCTACAAAATGGCAGCAGTTAGGAAGATCAATTCCACCTGGTTTTAGACTTGTAGTTGTCAGTTCAAGGGCATAATAGCTTCAGGACAGTATTTTTTAGGTTTTCATGAGCTATTCAAAAATACATGCAAAATCAAACTAAGAGTCTTGTTTACGGGGGTCCCCTTAAGACTGCCCACACTTTGGTGATTTGCTGGAAGTAATCAGAATATAGCTATACTCATAGCTAATATTTATTTGTTTATTTATTTAGAGATGGAGTTTTGCTCTTGTTGCCCAGGCTGGAGTGCAATGGCATAGTCTTGGCTCACTGCAATCTCCACCTCCTGGGTTCAAGTGATTCTTGTGCCTCAGCTTCCTGAGTAGCTGGGATTACAGGTACCTGCCACCACACCCAGCTAATTTTTGTATTTTTAGTAGAGATGGGGTTTCACCATGTTGGCAGGCTGGTTTTGAACTCCTTGCCACTGTAATTCATGTGCCTTGGGCTCCGAAAGTGCTGGGATTATAGGCATGAGCCACCGTGCCCGGCCTTATAGCTAATGTTTACTACGGTGGCAAAGTAAACATGCACAGCAAGATCAATAATGGGAAAGATAAGTGGAGTTTGGAGAAATTCATTTGCACATTTCTTATGCTCTCTCTTTCCTGTGATAAGTCACATAGAGGTCACCTTCCTTCCAGCAGTGAAAATGTAACTATGCATATGTGATATTTCTGCCCAAAGGAGCCAGTTTGAGATTCAGAGTTTAGGGATATTTCGGGGGATGGTTACGTAGGCATTTTCTGCCTAGCAACCACCAAAATTCCAGACTGCCAGAGGGAAAGCAGGTGTTCACCATAGATCACATTGTTTGTATGGACAGTGTAAGCCCAGCAAAAGGACTTTATCATTTAGTAATGGTGCACACATTCCGAAAGCTGTGTTCCCAGACACCAGCCAAGAGCTAACCCTGCAAGCAGGGCCTTCTAAAGATAGCAGCCTCAGGCCTGCTGTTAACTCTTCTTTACACAAGTCTAACAAACCATTTTGAGAATAAATAAATCCAATGGAAAGTAGTGGTCCATTAAATACATCATTGCAATTCTTTGCTGATCTCTCTCCTGTGATGTCTAAACATAATTTGTCTTATGTATAAAAGGCAACCACAGATTTGCATGGCCTTGCTGACACATAATGTAAAGGAATGAGACTGCTTCATGTACTTATAAGAAATAAATTTCATGAGAATATATGAAGGTGCTTGTAATTGCAAGTTTTTTGTTTGTTTAAATCTAGAAACAGAGCATCTAATCTTTCTGGAATTTTTTTTTTTTTTTTAGAGGCAGGGTCTCCCTATGTTGCCCAGGCTGGTCTCAAACTCCTGGGCTCAAGCAATCTGCCTGCCTTGGCTTCCCAAAGTGCTGAGATTACAGGCATGAGCCACTGTGCCTGGCCTGAGGCCTAGAATTCCATGTTTAAGTAACAAGAGAAGGATCAGAGTCTAAAGTTCATTCATAGGTTGTTTTTCGGCATGTGTGTCTCTGTGGCTGCCTGCAAGGCTCTTGGGAGCAATCACTACACACCAAGTTTAGGCACAACTTCCAGTTTTTATTTGTCAGATCAGAGTAAAACTCTCCTCCTTGAATAGTGCTTGATGTATATCAGAAAGCAAAAACTTAGATGGGGTTCAGTTTGCAGTTCACTGAAATGCAGCTTTTTGGGAAACATTTTTAATTATAAGAATCTTGAGTCATTTGAGTAGAATTTTATTCTTGTTTTGGAACTTTGGATTCCATTTCTCCATCCAGCAATTACTATCTCTTGTGCAGATAAGTCATCTTTTTGTGGCAAAACAGGAAGCAGGGTGGTACAAAAACAACAGGAGGGAAAGGTACTCAGTGATTCACTATATTTGCTTGACTGTTTCAGACAAACCCAAAAGCGGAAACTACTTTGTAATAAGAGTCCTTAAAGGAATTACACACCTGGAACTGGTTCTTTCCGTTTCCTGTTTCCTTTGTGTGCCCCTAGGATCTAAGTCCATTCTCTCTTCTGTGCTTAGACCTTCCCTCTATACTTGTTGAGTCCTGGCAGCAGTCAGGGTGAGAAGGAACCCATTTCATTCACCACTGTCTCTGGTCTCTCTTCTGTGACAATATATCGGGGTTTTCCTGTTAAGTAACATGCTGACTTGTAGCCTGGGATGATTTTGTTTCCTGTTGACTTCTACATGTAGCATTACAGAAAATTTGGAAAAGAGAGGGAAAAAAAAAAATTCACAAACCCACCAGCCTAACATAATTACTGTGGTCATTTTCAAATATTTCCTATGAGCCTATACCTGTATATGATTCTTTCTGTGGTTGTAATAATAATAGTAACACACATACCCCAAACTTTTATTTTGAAAACTTGCAAACCTACACAAAAGATGAAAGAGTGATACAGTGATGGTCTGGAGATCTCCTTTGCAAAGGAACATATTTCTCCATTTTGGTTTTTAAATATCAAGAATTTGCAATGAATTTGCTCCTGCAAGAAATGGTTGATTCCAGGCCTGGGGCAGGGGAAGTACAAGATGAGCCTGGAACATATTGCTGTATTTAAAGCAAGGAACAGCTGAAAATGAATGGGATGTGAGTTTTCCAAGGTCAAAGAAGCCAGCTTGAAAGGGCTCCCACTGGCCTTAATTTGGACAATTTGAACATCAAAAAGAACAATCACAGTATTAGATTATAACACATTTCATTATCTGAAATTCCATGAGTCCATAATAATACTCAGAAAATACAAAAGTAAAGAAAAAAGAAAAGCCAATTAAAAATGTAGATGTCATCTCCAGTGTAATAACGGATTCAAATAAGGATCATTGGTGGATACTAAAGCCACTGGGTGAATGTTGTAAGAAACAGGTTATTCATATATTCTCAGAATATCACCATAAATTCTTTATTTACAGACGCTTGTATTTTGAACTTAACACCTCATATGCATTTTTCCAAGTTGCATGAAGTTCATTTTTAATGGCTGCACACTTCAGCATTTACTTAACACATTCCCTGTGTTAAAGCTTATTCTATCCCAACCAATGTGCTGGGTGCTAGGGAAGCAAGTGCTTGATTAAGAACACATTCCCTGACCTGGGGACTCATCAGGTAGTCTAACTGTTCTCTAAATTTTGGGAGATGACTAAATTTTGGGCCTACTTCCTGGAAAACTGCCCAAACATACCACTTCATGGTTTCCTTATATTCGTACCTGCAATGCTACCCCCTACCCTGCATCCATAGACTTTCTTCTATGGGTCTTCAGCTACAGACCTTCCCATCCAGGAAAGGGCACAGACCTGCAAGCGCACAGTCCCAGCAGCGTGGGAAGTGCTGGCATTAGAGCTTGTTCTCCCTTTCATGGTTGTACCCAGGGGATGCTCCCAGGTTGCCAGGATTAACTAACATCAAGATAAATATCTTCCTGCAAGTGGTACCATCACCCACACAGTGTGACCTGGCTGGACTCCCCTGGGGAAGCTCAGATTCCTCCTCCTTTATCCCCATCTCATAGTCAGCAGGTGCTGGCAATTCCTGTTGTTGGAATTCACCCCATCTTTCGTCTATTTTCTGCCATGCTGCAAGGGAGTGTGGCCCGGAGTCAGCACTCTAGCTGAGTCAACCAAGTTCAAACTGGCTCTTTTATTTCCCAGCTGGCTGTGACCTCGCTTTTCTGTGCATCACTTTCTTTATAAAAAGGGGATGGTAACAGTCCCCATTTGACATGGCAGAAATGAAGATTAAGTTTCACGCTAAATGTAAAGCACTTAGCATAGTGCCTGGTCAATGGCAGCAACTTAAATGGGAATTATGATGATGATGCTATTAATTTTCCCTTAGTTCCAGTATTGCTTGCCTACTACAAAGCCTCCTACTTGGTTTCTCTGCCTCCACCTTACTTCCTCTCAAACCATCTTCTGCTCTTACAATGATCTCCCCCACATTATTTTGGAGCTTAAAACCCCCAATGGCTTCCCTTGGTTTATAGGATAAAATGCATACAAATCCGTATGGAACAGCTTGCAGTTCCTTCAACTTTCCAGAGGGTTTTGCCTGTTGCCTCTTGATACACATTCCTGACCTGCTTACCGAGAGGGGAATAGGGATCTATATCCTATTACAACGCTCGTTCATGGAATCATTAGGTGAATGAGGTGAATCAGAGGTGGCAAGGTGGCGAATCGGAGGTGAATCATTAGGTGAATCGCAGGTGACAGTGGCTCCTCCATTGTTCACAGAGGGTGTATTTCACCCTCCCGAGCATGCTTCTCTTATGTTGGGTGGCTCTGCTGTCTCTTGGACTCGGAGAGTAAGGTACTCTTTTCCCTGGCACAAATCCGACGTTCTGTTTCCAGCACTGTTTCAAACTCGGAATCACTTTGTTTCAAACTTGGAACCACTTTGCTTTTTGATTTCTGGGTTGCGCGGTTGATGTTGCCAGGGGCCATTCTTGTTCCATATGGTGCAAAAATATTTTATTTCTGTGGGGACAGTATTGACAAATAGGGTGGATGCTATGGATTTGACTTCTGGGTCTGCCACTTATTGAGTAATTTTGTCCAAGTCACCACTCCTAAACTTCTTGGTTCTCGTCCTTAGGGCCACTGTGAGGAACAGATGAGGTGGTTCTTTATAAACTCAACTGCTATCAAAATGACACTTTCCCCACTTTGTTACACTTCAAGCGAAAGTGAACTGAAATTAACAAAAGATTCTATTTTGCTTTCTTTTGAACAGTTATTTTAAACATTTAAAAAAACGGTTCACCTCTGTGATTGTTTGACTTCAACTCCATACCTTGAGATTTTTTTTTTTTGGGTAAATTATTCTTAATGAACCACATTTGAGTACACCTTCCCTGGGGCGGGGGGAGGAATAAGTGTTGGCTAAAAGTTGCTCCTTTTAACCAGATCATGGTGCACTGCAGTGTGGATGGTGTGGTGCCAGACAGGAATGGAGTTAATAGTACTACAGACTGCCGTGCTGTTACCACCCTGCCTGGGTGGTATTCTACTGTTTACTATGAAATACAAAACTCATTCAAAGCAGACTAAGTTTTTGTTCCATTTCTCTTATATTTTATGGCTTCCAGGGGCCCTTTGTGAAGGAAATAAGTATAGCAGTAACACTTTGGGGATAACTGTGTGCATGACAACCTGTTTTTAAAACATACTGTTTCACATGAAATGGATTTTAATACAAAGTATTGTAAGGAGCTCATGCATGCTGGGAATCATAACTATACCATTAAAATGTTTACATTCCAACCACCTCTTTCTGTTAATGGAGAAGAAATGGTTTACAGCTGCCTTGGGGTAGCGTAAAGGTGGGCTATATGAGGCATTGCTATACCCTTTCGCTAGCACCTTGGAATATCTGTTTTCTTAAGTTGGGAATTTATTGGGAACCAGAAGTCCTTGACAAGCAAACTTCACTATGACAAACCTTTTGCTTGTCAAGAGCCACATCTTGGCTGGGCACAGTGAGTCACACCTGTAATCCCAGCACTTTGGGAGGCCAAGGCAGGTGGATCGCTTGAGGTCAGGCGTTCAAGACCAGACTGGCCAACATGGCAAAACCCTATCTCTACTAAAAATACAAATATTAGCTGGGCGTGGTGGTGCATGCCTGTAATCCCAGCTACTTGGGTCGCTGAGGCAGAAGAATTGCTTGAACCCAGGAGGCAGAGGTTGCAATGAGCTGAGATCATACCACTGCACTCTAGCCTGGTTGACAGAGTGAGATTCTCTCTCAAACAAACAAACAAATAAACAAACAAAAAACGCCGGGTGGGGTGGCTTATGCCTGTAATCCCAGCTACCTGGGAGGCTGAGTTAGGAGAATCGCTTGAATCTGGAAGGCAGAGGTTGTGGTGAGCTGAGATCACGCCATTGCACTCCAGCCTGGGTAACAAGAACGAAACTCTGTCTCAAAAAGAGAAGAAAAGAACTACATGTTGACCATTGTGGTCAGATCTTGTCAGTATAGTGATTCCTTTGTGTCTCTGCTGGTGATTTTGATTTGTCTTGCAAGAAATGGTACCATAAAATACTTTTTAAAAAGAGAGTTTCCATGATTTGGGAGGCACATGCATGCATGAAAGATATTTGCTGTGATTTTAATTAATGGTATAGACCTTAAAGAAAAACTTTTGGCCAGGCATGGTGGCTCACACCTGTAATCCCAGCACTTTGAGAGGCTGAAGTGGGAGTATTGCCTCACTCCAGGAGTTCTAGACCAGCCTGGGCAACATAGTGAGACCCCATCCCTACAAAAAATAAAAACAAAAGGTTAACCGGGCATGGTGGAGTGCGCCTGTAGTCCCAGCTACTTGGGAGGCTGAGGTGGGAAGATCACTTCAGCCCAGAGGTTGAGGCTGCAGAAAGCTGTGATCATGCCATGGCATTCCAGCCTGGGTGACAGAGGAAGACGCTGTCTCAAAAATTTTTTTAAGGAAATGACAAGGACCATTGCATGGTGCCTGTAGGTTGCTTTGTAAAAATCATTATTCATCTGTTTTTAGATCAGCACTGTCCAATAGAACTTTCTGCACTGATAGAAATGTTCTGTAATCTGTACCATCATATATGGTAGGTACTAGGTGCACATGGCTACCGAGCACTTGCAGTGTGATAGGTGCAAGTGAGGAATGGAATTTTAAATTTTATTTCATTTTAATGGATTTAAATTTAGATAGCCACTGTGGCTTGTGGCTACCATATTGGACAGTGTAGTTTAAAATTTTTTCCCCTTTTCTTAAGAGGCGAAGGAGGGAGGATCACTTGAGGTCAGGAGTTTGAGACCAGCCTGGCCAACGTAGAGTGGTGGCAGGTGCCTGTAATCTCACCTACTCAGGAGGCTGAGGCAGGATAATTGCTTGAACCTGGGAGGTGGAGGTTGCAGTGAGCCCAGATTGTGCCACTGGACTCCAGCCTGGGTAACAGAGCAAGACACCATCTAAAAAAATAAAAATAAATAAATAAAAAATTTCCCCTCTTCAAATGTAACAAGACATATAGGGACATGTATTTTATGCTGCTTCATAAAATTTAACATGAAAGACTCTAATATCTGATAATTCTTCCCTTTGAGAAACTTGTATGTGTGTATGTGTGTGTGTGTGTGTGTATAAAAGATTACTTAAAAAGACAGGTTAGTCCTAAGATAGAGCTGGATGTCTTGAATTAAATGAAAATATACGCAGATACATTTAGCTTATGACTTAAGTTTGTTCCGCGTGAAACAGAAATGAACTCAGCATAGAGTAGCACTCAGCACATATGCAGCACAGGGCGCACTCACATTTTATTGCACGTGCAAGAGCCACTGTTGGTCTGCATTCAGATGACCCACATTTTATTTCTAGCAGTTGTTTTTTATTGGCAGATGAATGTCCTAAAATCAGCAAGTTCAGCAGTAACGTCTGTTTTGATAATTCTGTTCTTGAGTGTCATGGTTTATTTTATTGTCTTATCCCCAATCTCTGAACACATACGAAAGACAATTAGTGAACCTAGTCATTAACCTTGGAGATGAATAAACTCAAGCTGAGCGTGATTTTGTTAGACTCAGCTTGTGCCATTTGGATGTGTTGGCAGAGCTTGGGGCAGACAGCCATCAGCTAGGAAATGAGAGCCGTTAGGTTAGAAACAGGCCCGCCCAAGTCCACTTGCTAATGTGGGTAGGAAATTATACTTGATACAGGAAACAATTCTGAAAATTACAGTTAGCAGTTTTAATTGGTTCTTTGTGTTTCCATGACTTTTTGAGGAGATAAAAGTTATGAATATATAACTCCATCAATAGCAACAATTTATATTTTGATATAGTTTTCAGAGCAAGTTTATACAGTGTCTTTTGACTCAAAACGTTTTGGTGAGTTTGGAGGTATCATTGCCACTTTTTCTAAACTCTCAGGAGTCAATGACTTGTCCAAGGTACATGGCTCATAAATAGTATAACTAGGAGTGTGTGTGTGTTGGGGGGAAGATATGAGCCCACTGTGTTCTTCCCCAGGCTTAGAGATGGGGAAGGAAGTGGGTGTAAAATCTGGCATCCAAGGAAATGAAGTGCCCTCAGTCCTTTTTGGCCCTTGTCACTTGCGTTAGGGGACATGCCCTAGTGGGTGCTGCTGCCCTACCTGTGGCACAGCTTAAACCCTACCTTGTGGCCTGAGCTAGTATATTGGCTATTCTAACCTCGCCTTGATGGATCTATGTGCCAAGTAAGTCACTTGAACGTCCTTGACCTTCATTTCATCTCAGATAGGGAGTGCAACTTCCAAATCCCCTTTCTTGGCTAATTCTGTGACGCAAAATGTTGCATAGAACCTGGAAGGATTCTCCATTTGAGCAGGGAGAGTGCATGGATAGGATGTATCAACTTTTTTGGCTGTCGATTTTCCCCCCCAAATATTCTTCAATTATTCCTATGTACCAGTAGAAGTGATTTCCCTGAACTAAAGTCTAACTAGGAGGTATCTTTCTACTTGATTGGTTTTCAGGATATGTTGTTTTATATGTTTATCTTACATCTGTTGTCTTTTCTGCCAATTCTGAATCTTCTATCTCCTCTCCTTATTGTAGCGCCCTCTCCTACGTATGCTGTTTTTGTTCAAAAGTCAGAGAAGGGAGTGAGCATGCAAATCAGGAAACAGATTGTCTTTTTGTCTATACAGACTTGTCTATGATTTTGTTTATTTATTAATATTCACTCAGTATGTTTAGAGTAAAATCTTTCTTTTCTAGTCTATAAATGTAGGGTTTCTCCAATTGTTCCCTTTCCTCCCTTAAAGAAAAAGGGTAGAATTTCATCTGTTAGGGAATTCAGACGTTTATCGCTATAAATCAGCAAAAGTTTGGCCAAGGCTGGGGATGGGTCAGGCATGAAACACTTCCTTGTGTCATCTTCATAGATTAGTAGAATTCTAGTGTAGTGGATCATTGTGCTGATTTATTTGGAACTGAGAAAGAGGAACCACAAACAGAGCCCACATCTCAGAGTGAAAGTTCAGTTGCAGAGCTATCTCATGGAGAAGGTGTATTTCTAAGGGAAACCAACATGGTGACATTTATATCAATAATTGGTCCTATTTTGAATACTCTCTGTGACTCAAGGTAATCAGGGCATTCCCTATATTTCTAATTTTGAAATTTGTATAATTGTGAAAATTATTTCTCCAACTCTTGGACCTGTGAGAATGTTGGAAGGGAAAACTTTCATGCTGCTGACCTATAAATCATAATGAAAATATGATCTGGGGGAGATAAGATTTCAAAGCCAGTGTAGAGAGTATGTTAACATTGTTTATGGCACTGCAGGGTGTTTTCTGGGTCTTGAGCCAACATGCATGTCTTAGTCCTCATGACCACCAAGTTCAAGTTCCTGTGGAATTTGCTGATCGTAGATGACTGATTCCTCCATAATGAGGAGGCGGTGTGATCCTCAAACACAGAGGCAAGCACAGATCTGGATCTAGGGAGGTGCTGTGGTCCTTAAAACACAGAGCCAAAAGTCAAACCACAGCTGAAAAGAATTACAGCATTTGGCTAATGTAATCAGGGATATGCAGCTGTGTTCACTGTTCTCTAGTCCTTTCATGTTGCTATAGGGGAGAAAAGATAGTTTTTCTTCTACCCATCTTAGGTTCATGACTGAGGCCATGATAACAAAAAACAGACTAACGAGCAAAAAGCATAGAGTTGGGTATAGCAGCAGGTGCCTATAATCTGAATTATTTGGAAGGCTGAGGTGGGAGGATCCCTTGAGGCCAGGAGTTGGAGACTAGCCTAGGCAACAGTGAGACACCATCCCCCTCCCATACACACACTCCAGCCCTATTTCTAAAAAAAAAAAAAAAAAAAAGAGAAAAGCATACAAATTAATTTAATGTAAGTATTATGGGAACCTTCATAAGGAAATGAAGACTCAAAAATCACAGGTAAACCCTAGTGTTTATAAAACAGACCTGATGAAGAGTAGAGAGTCATGGAAAGTTATAATAGAGCAAAAAAAGTGTGATCTCATGGTAATATACTAGGGAAACTTAGCAAGACCTGTTTATTCAGATTTTTCCCTGGGATCCTGTAGCTTAGAGATAAGGATGCTCGTTTCCTCTGGATATGAGGGTTGGGGTACCTCTCACCTGAGGGTCTTTTGACCTGCTTCAGAGAAGGTCAGAAAATCCTTCCTGGGTGTTATGACCTGCTTCGGCAGGGGAAGGTCAGAGAGAACTTCTTGCACATGCTGTCTCAAATTCCTTCAGCTTCAAATATGCAATATGCCAGGGTGCCATATTTTGGGGTAGTGTGTCCTGAACTCCCTCATTGCCAAAGGAAACAGTTGTTATGAGAAGAGTGGAGAATGGAAAAAACAAAAAACAAAAAACAAACCCTGAAGATCCAGGCAATATAGTATGCTATGTTATTGCGTTGAAGAACAAATTGTCATCAGTAGGAGTAGGACTAAGTGATGTTCAACCTCAGATGGACTGAGATTTAGGCCCTAATATGACAAGAGTAGATTCACAGAAAATAAATGGGTCCATCAGCTCAGGCTTTCATTTTAAATCAGTTTGTTAATATAACACCTCTAGTAGGAGAAAGCAAGCAATAGCTAAGGTGGCAGGAAGGCAATCTACTTTCAAGGCTTTTATTAAAGTTTAGAAATGATCAGTGGTCTTCAGAAGATTATAAATTTCAGTCTAAATTGAAATACGTTTTAAAATTTTCTGAATAAGTAACTTCCAGTTTACGATGAAAATAAGTGATCCGTTTCTTTGACCAAAGAAAGAGGCCATTGCGTGTGGTTGGACTGAACTCTTCCTATGGTGTCTAGAAAGTGCTAAAAGAATATTCCTTAGTATTTTCTCTCATCCTAAGGGGTTAATATGGAATGTGTTTGGAATTGCAAATTAAATAATTGTCCAGGGTTTTTTTTTTCTAATACTTGCTAAATTAGTTCCTTTTTTAATCTAGTGATAGATACAGTGATGCCAGTGATGACAGCTTTTCAGAGCCAAGGATAGCTGAGTTGGAATTAAGCTGAAATGAATACATGACTGGGAATAATGGGGACTGCCTGTGAGGGTAAGATGGAATCTTCGAGGATTGTTCATTTCTCTCATGGACAAGCTGTCGTCTTGGTATAGAGGGGGTATTATAGGACTTGCTTCACAGGATCTTGCTCCTTTGAGATGCCCCCATTTGACTGGCACCGTTAGCAGGACAGGGATTGCAGCCCATGGTGCCGTCAGGAGTTAGTGTTTGGGGAAAGTGGAATGCATCTTGGGCCAGGAAAAAAGATACAAGTACATCTACAAATGTGTAAGTGGGGGCTGTTGTGGTTAGAGTCATAATGTCTGTGTCAGGGGTT
Source organism: Cacajao melanocephalus (assembly GCA_963573385.1). Taxonomy (NCBI): domain Eukaryota; kingdom Metazoa; phylum Chordata; class Mammalia; order Primates; family Pitheciidae; genus Cacajao; species Cacajao melanocephalus. The sequence continues at coordinate 43,616 of CAUYLG010074212.1, forward strand.
GGCAGACTTTTTCTGTAAGGTCAGAGAGTAAATATCTTAGGCTTATGAGCCATGCAGTTCCCGTGGCAACTACTAAGTTCTGCCGTTGTAGCAGGAAAGCAACCGTAGATAATACATAAATGAACAGGTATGGCTGTGTTCCAATAAAACTAAAACAGTTTGCTGATCCCTGGTCAAGGCCACTCATAGAAGAGCAGATTTCCTTGGATTTATATAAAATAAAATAGTATTTGATTTCTTTGTAGGGAGATGCAAGAGACAGGCTTAGTGTCCAAGAGCAGCCCATAGCTCTATTATACACTGTTAGAGAGATACCAGCCTGGATAGCTTCAGTAAATTTATGCTTAGTGGCGGATAGTGCCTGGATTGCCCTAGGCATTATGGCAGGCCTTGAGTTGTGTAAGCTGTTCTTTAACAGAGACAGCAGATTTTGGAAGACTTGTAAAGAGTTCATTGCTTTCCTGTGAGCTCTCTTCACGTTCATCAGGGAAGATGCAAAGCTGTGTCTATTTAGTTTTGCCTCAAGCATGGAGACCTTTTGGAGCAAGCCAAAATGGTGCAAAGGTTAGCTGGAGATATTGAAAGACTTGTATTATTCAGTTCCTGGTGTTGCTAATATTTATATTCTTTTCTTTTAAGCCCTGAAATAATTGAAGGCAAGATGAAGGAACTATCTGAAGAAATCACTACACCCTTACAGAATCCCCCTGTTCTCCAGCAAACATGGGATGTAAAGGCTCAAAGGGAATCTGATAATACATACTTCTGTGAACCAGAACCAAAGGCGTAGTTTTCTTTTCCCTCCAGAGGCAGCCTTTGGTACTTAAAATATCTGTAGCTGATTAAATTTTTCCCAACAACCTCACTGGGGAGAAAGTGAGTTCATGTTTTGTCCAGCGGATCAGAATGATAGGATGATGAGCAAGAGTCCAGGTCACTGTGCCTTTCTATGGAAAGTATGGCAGGGAGCATACTGTAAGTAATTTTGAGTAAGAAAATAAGTCGTTTTACCTGGACCTCAACCACAGATTTGTGTGTGGTCCAAGATAATTTCAATTTCTCACCCTGTTTATTTTCCGGTAAAAGTAAAATTTAATAGGTCCAAGACTTGGAGGTGGCAAGTAAGGCTTTGCCTCAGGTAGAAGATTAAGGGGGCTCCAAAACCACTCAGGAATCAAGATCAGTAATACAGTTTGAGTATCCCTTATGTGAAATGCTTGGGGCTAAAAGTGTTCTGAATTTCAGATTTTGGAATATTTGCATATACATAGTGAGATATCTGGGGGATGAGACTCAAGTCTAAACGTGAAATTCATTTATGCTTCATATATACCTTATACACATAGCCTAAAGGTAATTTTATACAATATTTTAAGAAATCTGTACAAGAAGCAAAGCCTCAACTGCATTTTGACTATGATTTTTGGCATGAGATCAGGTGTGGAATTTTCCACTTCTGGCATCCTGTTGGCATTCAGAAATTTTGGAATTTTGGAGCATTTTGGATTTAGGATTTTCAGATTAGGGATACTCAACCTGTATATGTATATTTTAATTGAGGTGAAATTCACATAGCATAGAATTGAAGTGAACAGTTTGGTTGTATTCACTGATGTTGAGCAACCACCACCTTTAACTATTTCCAAAACATTTTCATCACTCCAAAAGAAATACCTGTACACACTAGCAGTCACTCCCTATCTTCTCCTCTGCCTATCTGCTGGCAACCACTGATCTCCTTTTTATACCTGTGGCTTTTTCTATTCTGCATATTTCATATAAGTGGAATTATACAATATATATGTGGTCTTTTGTGTCTGACTTCTTCTGAGACAGTAGGAAGAGGGCTTGGCTTTGGCTCACCCCTGCTAGAGCATTTTTTCATGCATTTCCACTGATCACAAAACCCATACCACTACCTCACTGACACCATACCTGCTAACCTCGAGGCTTTAGTCATACAAAGAAAATCACCTTTCTGTATTGTTCTTCTGTGCTCTCATAATGCTTAACCATGTCTTCTACTTAAACAATTCCAGGAACTGGCCTTAGGAGATCCAAAATATGGAACCAAGATTGCAGAGTGTCCCATCTTGGGAGGGAATGCTGAACAATTAATTGATTTACAGCCTTGTTGGTGCTGGCCAGACCACCAGGTGGCCCATTACTCAAGATAATCATCACAACCAGATGATGCTAACCTATATCTCTTACCCTTCGCGTGCTTTGTTTGGGAAAACTCTTTTCGCCCCATGTCAATTTCTATTGTATTGAGAGCCCAAGAGCCCCTATCAGTCAGACTTCTATTTAGCATGGCGTTTTCAAGGTTTCCCTATGTTGTAGCATGTGTCAGAACTTCATTCCTTCTATGGCTGAATAAAATTCCATTGTATGAATATACCACAGTTTGTTTCCACCTTTTGGTTATTGTGAATAGTAATACTATGAACAATCACATGCAAATGTTTGTTGGAGTACCTGTTTTTAATTCTTTTGGGGAGTATGCCTAGGAGAGGAATTGCTGTGTCATATGGTAATTCTCTTTAACTTCTGAGAAGGATCAGTAATATTTTAATGCAATATTATTTTTAAAAATCAAAATTAAAAAATTCACATTTGAACACAATATTAAATTTTAAAATAAAGACAGGATCCAACCCTGCCCCTCCTTCATCTCGAGTCCTTGCCCCATTCCCTGACATTCTTAGCTAGTATGCTTTCTAATTTTTCCTGTTGGATGTGCTTAATATGACTTAGTTGTTGCCTACATTTAAGCTCTCTAATACTCATTTAAATATTTTAGTTGTTCAGTTAATTTTTTGTGGTAGTTTTGCCCCCCACTTTTTTTAATGCCATAAGGTATTATGGCCTTATTTTGTAAGATGCCACAGAAAATTCATCTACCAAGCACATACAGAAATGAAACGAGTAATTCTGGTAAACAAAAATATTAAAGAGCTTTAGCGCCCCACTTGCGAAAATTCCAGCTTGAAGATAAGAGGCTCCAAATGAAAAGCCCACAAGGTATGTTAAAAAGCTAGAATAGGCCTCATAGGGAGGGGGTCAGAAGCTCAGAGGTGACACTTTTTTTATTTTTGAGAGGGAGTCTCACTCTTGTCGCCCAGGCTGGAGTGCAGTGGCGCCATCTTGGCTCACTGCACCTCTGCCTCGGGGGTTCAAGCGATTCTCCTGCCTCAGCCTTCTGAGTAGCTGGGATTACAGGCGCCTGCCACCATGCCTGGCTAATTTTTGTACTTTTAGTAGAGACGGGTTTCTCCATGTTGGCCAGGCTGGTCTCGAACTCCTGATCTCAGGTGATCTGCCCTGCTTGGCTTCCCAAAGTGCTGGGATTACAAGCATGAGCCACTGCCGGCCAGAGGCGACACTTTTTTTTTTTTTTTTTTTGAGAGTCTCGCACTGTCGCCCGGGCTGTAGTGCAGCAGCACGATCTCGGCTTGCTGCAATCTCCGTCTCCTGGATTCAAGCAATTCTCCTGCCTCAGCCTTCCGAGTAGCTGGAACTACAGGCATGCGCCACCACGCCGAGCTAATTTTTTTTGTATTTTTAGTAGAGACGGGGGTTTCACCATGTTGACCAGGATGGTCTCTATCTCCCGACATCGTGATCCACCCGCCTCGGCCTCCCAAAGTGCTGGAATTACAGGTATGAGTTACTGCGACTGGCCGGGGTGACACTTTTAACATCACAAAGGGGTAGTCTGGTTTAAATGGAAGTTTTCCATTTTAATGATTGTGATTTCTAAAGTCACTTGTAACAGAGTGCTTTCCTGTGGGCTAATGATGCATGTAAACAGGACCAGAAAGAGGAGCACTTAAGAAACAAACCAGCCTGTCCCCTTGAACTTGGAATGTAGGGAAGCACAGAAGGACAGTAGCATGGTTGCTTAGAATACAGGTACTGGAACAAGAGTGAGACATGAGCACAGAAAGTTACTATAAATCATTACTCAACAAATGTTTCTTGAGCCAGGCATGGTGATAGGGGTCCCAGTCCAGACCCCAAGAGAGGGTTCTTGGATCTCATGCAAGAAAGAATTTTGGGCAAATCCATAGAATAAAGTTTATTATTAGAGAAGTAAACGAGACAAAAGAATGGCTACTCCATAGACACAGCAGTGGCATAAGCTGCTGACTGGGTATACTTATGGTTATTTCTTGATCGTATGCTAAATAAGGGGTAGATTATTCATGAGTTTTCTGGGAAAGGGGTGGGGAATTCCTGGAACTGAGGGTTCCTACCCTTTTTAAACTATACAGGGTAACTTCTGAACACTGCCATGGCATTTGTAAGCTGTCATGGTGCTAGTGAGAGTTTCTTTAAGCATGCTAATACATCATAATTTGAGTATAATGAGCAGTGAGGATGACTAGAGGTCACTTTTGTCACCATCTTGGTTTTGGCTAGCTTCTAGACCGCATCTGGTTTTATGGTCAGAGTTTTTCTGACCTGTGTCTTGTGATGCCAGTCCTGCCAACCTCCTATCTCATCCTGTGACTAAGAATGCCTAACCTCCTGGAAATGGAGCCTAGTAGGTCTCAGCCTCGTTTTACCCAGCCCCTATTCAAGATGGAGTCAATCTGGTTCAGAAGCCTCTGACAGTGTCAGGGGCTGGGGGTGCAGTGGGGAGTAACCTCAGATAGAATAGAAAAGGGACTCAGTTCCTTTTTCACGTATTTTTTTTCTTCTTGTCTCACTGATCACAAGACCCACACCACTGCCTTGCTGACAATTGGCTTTAGATAAGGCTTTAGGCTTACAAGGAAAATAGCCATTCTTCTGTGCTTTCATAATGTTTAACTATGCCTTTTACTTAAAAGAATTCCAGGAACTGGCTTTAGGAAATCTAAACATCAAACTGAGGTTGCAGACTGTCCCATCTTGGGAAGGGAAGGAACGCTAACAATTGATTTGCAGCCTGTTACTGCTGGCCAGACCCCCAGGTGGCCCATTACTCAAGATAACAATCACAACTAGATACACTGACCAGCGTCTCCTACCCCTCACATGCTTTCCCCAGGCCAGCCTGCATACCCTACCCCGATACCAATTCCTGCATTTGCCTAATAAAAAAAATCTCGACCACCTTTTCAGGGAGCCAGCCTGAGGGGTCCTTGTACCCCTGGTGTCTCCCCTACACTCAAGCACAAACCCCAAGATAAAAGCCTTGTCTGGGAAATCTGCTTGTCCCCATGCTAATTGTTTTTTTTTTTTTTAATTTGTTACATGATGGGCTCAAGAGCCTGTCATCTGTAAAACCTACCTTAAGACCTGACCATCTCTTGGGGGAAGGCAGACTTTAAACAAATCTACAGAGAAATAAGTATTTAGTTATATTAATAATTGTCATGTGTTTAGGGGCTATGACAGTACCAAAGAAGAAGGACAAGGGGGCTTGAGAGAGAGTGTAAAATGGGGTCCTATCAGAAACTAGAGAACCAAGGACAGCCTCCTGAACAAAGCAGGTAAATGATTTCCTTGGTTTTGTGTGTGGTCACACAGTGCAAAGACAGTGGGCCGAGAGCTCCAAGACCCAGTGGGGATGTGCTTTTCCTGACTGACAGGACAGTTGGGTGAGTGGTGGCACTGTTTCAATGGTATCTTCATCTGCTTGGTGTCAGTGAAGTGAAAGTGTAGGCTAAATGACAATTAAGAATGGAGCTAGGGCTGGGCATGGTAACTCATGCCTATAATCCCAATATTTTGGGAGGCTGAGGCAGGAGGATAGCTTCATTCCAGGAATTCAAGACTGGCCTGGGCAATATAGTGAGACCCCATCTCTATGAAAAACTAAAAGAATTAGCTGGTCGTGTATGCCTATACTCCTAGCTACTCGAGAGGCTAAGGTGTGAGGATCACTTGAGCCTGGGAGGTCAAGGCTAAGGTTAGCCGTGATGGCACCATTGCATTCCAGCCTGGGAGACAAGAGTGAGACTATCTCAAAAAAAAAAAAAAAAAAAAAAAAGTGGATGCCTTCCAATCTTAATTGTCACTTTTGTTGCTGTATTTCTTTCTTGCACTTTCTATTTTGTTAAAATAAGTACTATTTACATACACATCTGTAGTCTGTTAAAGTCAGTGCCAGATATTGGCCCTCACCATCGTTTCTCCTACAGCTAATGTTCTGCAACCCAAAGGTGCCATAGAAAATCAGGTAAGATACTTAGAAATGTGTAGGGGAGGAAAAATATTTTTTTTCTCTACCCATTCTAAGTTCATAGCTGAGGCCCTATATCAAAAGACAGACTAACAAGAGAAAAGTGTACACATTTAAGTTTTATGTGGCACATGAACGTTCATAAGAAAATGAAGACCCAAAGAAGCAGTTAAAGCTGAGTGTTTTTTATAGTAGGTTTGGGAGAGTAGAGATTGTGAATCCCCAAAATCTGAGACAGATCTCAGTTAATTTGAAAGTTTATTTTGCCGAGGTTGAGGATGTGCATCCATGACACAGCCTCAGGAGGTCCTGATGACATGTGCCTAAGGTTGTCAGGGCACAGCTTGGTTTTATACATTTTAGGGAGACATGAGACATCAATCAGTATGTGTAAGATGGACACTGGTCCCATCCGGAAAGGTGGCACAACTTGAGGCAAAGGCGCGTGAACCTAGAAAATCTGAGACAGGTCTCAGTTAATTTAGAAAGTTTATTTTGCCAAGGTAGAGGACGTGTATCCATGACACAGCCTCAGGAAGTCCTGATGACACGTGCCCAAGGTGGTTGGGGCACAGCTTAGTTTTATACTTTTTTTTTTGAGACAGTTTTATACATTTTTTTAATACATTTTTTTTTAATGTTGGCCAGGCTGGTCTCGAACTCCTGACCTTGTGATCTGCCCACCTTGGCCTCCCAATGTCCTGGGATTATAGGCGTAGGGGTGGGGGGCTTCCAGGTTATTAATAGATAAGAGACAAATGGTTGCATTCTTTAGCCTTTCCAAATGAGGCAATTGGACATGCACTAATCTCAGTGGGCAGAGAGGTGACGTTGAATATAATGGGAGGCAGGTTGGCCCTAAGCAGTTCCCAGCTTGAATTTTCCCTTTTGCTTAGTGATATGGGGGCCCCGAGATTTATTTTCCTTTCATATTTACCCCCTTTTCTTTTTAAAAATCTTTTGGAGAAAGCATTTTAGGAGAAAATGAGTCTCTGGTCCCAAGTTTCATCTGATCTTCTCATGGCTAGGATGGTTTATTCTTAGATGGGTTGGTCCCCAGTTATTAGGAAAGTTCAATCTTAGCAGGTTGTGAAGTCTTATGTCCTATGAAGAGAAAATATGGGGAGGAAGGGAGAAAAATGGCAACAAACAAAAGAACAATCCTGGAAAATCGATATAGGCCACATTACTCTGAAGTTTATATATCAGTGGGCAGGGATGAAAGTGGCTTATTATGTAAATAGGTTGTTGTTATTTTCTTCTGAAGTTTAAGTTGTCTAGCTTCAGTTCAGAGGGCTTTACAAAAGCACACTGTAGTTTTCAGTGACTCCAAATTAGAAAAAAATGGGGAAAAAGAAGGAAAAAAATTGAAAACATTATTTTGAAGACTCGTAGCCAAGAAAAATTAGAATTCAGTCAAAACTGTAGAAAATAATAATAACCATTGATAAACATTAGGCAAGGCTAGAATTTAACAAGTGTACTACAGTTTTTGAAAAATAATTTTTCTCTCTGCAGTTTCCCATTTTTACTAAAGAGAGATCATGGTAGGACCAATTTGCTTTATTATACTTGGCCTGATTATTTGTATAAAGTGCAGCAAGAATAATTAATTTTTTTTTACATAGGCTTTTAAATTGGCTTTGATGGAAATTTGTTTCATAGAAGGAATTTCAGATAAAACTTTTTAAAAGCCAAGCTCAGCCATGGATTTGTACCCTCAGATACCTATGAGTTGGGTGAATTCCTCTCCTCTTGAGGTTCCAAGGTAAACTCGGGGTTCCTGGGCCTGTCAAAAAGTGACATGCTTTACCTACCACAGGTCAGGAATCCTGTACAGGGACTGTGTAGACTAGGTATGAGGCCAGCATTTCCAAGAGGCTTTTATTGGCTCCATAAGTCAAGTTTGGTTCCCTAAAGCAAAGCACAACATTCCAGTTAAACCCTTGGCAAAATAATCAGTTTCTCCAGTTGTGTCCTATTATAAAGGAAAACAGAATCTTTTTTTTTTTTTTTTTTTTTGAGACAGTGTCTTGCTCTGTTGCCAGACTGGAGTGCAATCGTGCAATCATGGCTCACTGCAACCTCCGACTCCCTGGTTCAAGCCATTCTCCTGTCTCAGCCTCATGAGTAGTTGGGATTACAGGCACACACCACCATGCCCAGCTAATTTTGGTATTTTTAGTAGAGATGGAATTTCACCATGCTGCCCAGGATGGTCTTGATCTCCTGACCTTGTGATCTGGCCACCTCGGCCTCCCAAAGTTCTGGGATTACAGGCATGAGCCACTGAACCTGGCCATGAAAACAGATTCTTGTTGCACTTATGCAAATAACTATGTTGCTGTGAGTTAAGAATACTCACAAATAGTTTCCAAATTCTGGAGAAATCAGGTAGAGAGAAACAAATATGTTCTAAATTTTGTTCATAGTATACTAAATTGTTAAAAGCTGTCCATAGCTCAAAAGAAAAGTTTCCTTGACTCTAAAAAAACAAAACAAAGGATCAGCAATATTTTAAGCAAAAAGTGAAAACGATTACCTCAATCTTGTATTACTTCAGTCTGTGCAGTAAATTCCTGTTCTGCTTGATATTCATGAACATTTCAGTTCTCCATGAGTCCTAAACATTTTTCTTCTATTCTGATGTCACAATCTTCAAAGTTATCAGAAACTTGTATTCAAGAGCACCTGTTTGAGTTTTATAGCTGATTATAAAATCACCTTCTAAAGAGGACCAAAACAAGATAACAATTGTCTGTGGGTGACGAGAAGTTTAAGGGCAGCCATAGTCAAGGACACAATTGACAAGGAAATGTGTTACCTCTGTGGCACACAATAATTTAATATAACAGTTATAATTATTACTGATAATGTACACTAAGCATATTAGAATTATAGGAGTTTCCCATAATTTTGAAACACATATCAATAACATTTATACAAATATAGTCCAAAGAAAACCAAACACCACTTCATATTTGACAATATTTCCCATATAATTTTTATACCAAATAAGCCAAATTATGTTATTTTTGGACTTTAGGGAACCCAATATCTTAAAGGATTAATTCAGTCAGAAAAAGACATAATTTATAATTTGATTTTGGAAAGTTTGTCAAATATCAAAGGCTTAAAACACTTAATATCACAGGTCATTGTAAAATAAGTCATTCATTTGACCAAAGTGATAATAACTCAAGGATTTCAAAAAAAGGTGAAAACCTTCATTCTTTGAGAGAGGAGACTTAATTTTCCAAACAATAAGCCCTAATAAAAGCAGCATAAAGCCAATTAAATTTGTTTTTCAGAATGTTACAATCTATAAAATTTTAATCTTGACCATAAGATATAACTTCCATAAGCCTTTTATAACCTTTATTAAGTAGTCAGTTAATGCTTCAAGAAAATCTTGTTAATCTCACATAGGGACAACATATGCTGGTGTTGTATCAGTGTGCCTTTGACATTAATGATTAATTTATAGAGAAACTGAACTTATTTTATCTCTCAAAATCAGCCCTTACAATCTCACATGTCTATGTCTTCTGCAATAGTCCCTGGGCCTTGACAAGTTGAATAGCTTTAATTTCTGGCCCTGTGTCTCAGGAATGCAGTTTATTTTGATTGACATCTTCTACAAGGCCTGAAGATGAAGCTATAATTGCTGTCAGTGTTTAAGATTTAGGAGGACTTGGTATCCTTTTTAGACCCAGGAGTCAAAGCCCTGTAACTCAATGTCACAAGTACTTTAAAAAGCACATACATCTTTCTATATACACGGATGTAATAACCTTAATTAAAAGAAATTTTAATCTCAGTTTTTTTCCTAAGCAAACCCAAACTTAATGATGGCATAGGAATTGTTTCAATAAAATGTAAAATCTGTTAGGCCATTTACTAAAAGGCAAAAGAAAAGATCTGTACTGCACAGAATATTATGTTGGAAGAAAACATTTTCTTTAGACTTTTAAGAAAACGTTGTTAGCATTAGTCCACAACAAACAGAACTTAAGGAAAAAAACTTTTAAGAGCTGAAAATGAGTCGAAGGAGAGTGTTACTGTTTCGCACCTTTTTTTTTTTTTTTGAGACTCTGTGACCCAGGCTGGAGTGCAGGGGCACTATCTCGGCTCACTGCAACCTCCGCCTCCTGGGTTCAGGCGATTCTCCTGGCTTAGCCTCCCGAGTAGCTGGGACTACAGACGCGTGCCACCACGCCCAGCTCTGTTTAAAAGGGGAGAGAAAACAGAAAATGGTGAGATGCAATAAAAGTTGAACTTTCTTGCTTCTAACCTCCAAGCTGTCCTTGTTTATTCCTGATCATAGGCTGAACCAACTTTGGGAGGAACTTAGTTTATAGTTTAGCTTTGAAACAAAGACGTTAACAGTCCCTTCCCAAAACAAACCTTACATGCCTTTGGACTAGACTGCCTAAAGCCACAAGATTAGAGGTCATGGTAATCTTACAAAATCTAAGATGTAGCTATTTTTATTTAAACCAATATCAATGTCTTATTTATTAAAGTTTACACAAGCAAAAATTATTCTGTTTTGGGTTGGGTTTATATTTTCGTAACCCCTATGCCAAATTTTGACACCTTATAGTATTTGGCGGGATAAGTATGAAATTGCTTGATTAATAAATACAAATGAAAATGTTTGCGGACAATTCATAAGACATTTCTAATATTACTTTACCAATAATTTTAAAGCTAGCTTATTTATTAAATATTTTTCTTAAGTTACACAACCTTGGAAAAGCATTTGACCAGTGTTTTCTTTTTTCCTTATAAAGTATTTGATTCAAGCACTTTATTTTTTAAGCCAATTAATTAGAGCTCTTTTATATATTTTCAGTAGTGAAACAGTGTGTATGCAACACGAATACATAGATGTATTAGGCATGCTTATAGAAATATATGTTACAGATTCATAAAAACCTTTTTCCCTATCTTAGATTTTCAAATTCTTAATAACCTGTTTTATTACCCTAGGCAGTTGTCAGCTAAATAGCTTTACATTTGCATATTAAAGGAAACAACTCAGGTGAAAGTCAAATAGCAAATTTACATCCTAAGGCAGGAGAGAAAAAGTCTGGTGTTCTAGAGGGAAATTAAAATGGATTTAATTGCCAATTAAACATAAAATTATAGAAACTATAAAGGCCTTTCAAATATACATACACACATGTACACACACACACACACACACACACACACACACACACACACAGAGATCCTGTAGCTTTTACTCAGAACTTCAGCAAGAGAACTTTAGCCATGAGATAGATACAAATTCACCGGCTTGCAAAAAGAACCTGTTTGATCCAAACAGTGCTTTTCATCTTAATAGAAAAATAACAGCAGATTTAAAGCAGGCAGAAAAGAAAAATAGAGAAAAAGAGAACTTAGGAACTCCATAGTTTGCAGGTCAACCTTAGGGCTTTTTCCTTAATGTAAATGTGCACAAAAACCATATTACTTTCTTTTTACATAAACTCTGGCAAGTAGAGGTGCCATAAAACCTAAGGAGTGCTCGAAAGGGGGTCATTCTCCTTGTTTTCTCCTCATTCTTAGATTATTTGTCTCCCACATTTTTTTTTCTTAAAAGGAAGAACTGAGCTGTGGCCTAGGGGTTTTGTGTGGTGGATCAATGTGTGCTGCTTGTGGGCAGGACTCCACAGTGTGTCACAACTTCCACACTTCCAGGTCACTAGAGACAAATGGTTGCCTTCTTTTAAGTTTCTGATTAGCTTTTCCAAAGGAGGCAATCAGATGTTCATTTATCTCAGTGAGCAGAGGGATGATTTTGAATAGAATGGGAGGCAGGTTAGCCCTAAGCAGTTCTTAGCTTGACTTTTCCCTTTAGCTTAGTGATTTGGGGGCCCCAAGATTTATTTTTCTTTCACAAGATTAATGGAGAAATATGATAGGGCAAAGAGAATGATCTGGGGTAATGAACTGGGGGAACTTAGTAAGGCCTGTTGGTTCAGATTCTTCTCTGTGTCCTGTGTCTTCAGAGATAAGATGCTCCTTTCCTCCAGGTCTAGGGAAGGCACATTTCACCTAGGGTCTTAATGATCTCCATCAGGGCAGAAGGGCAGGGAAGTGTCAGGGAAGTCTTCCTGCTTTTGTGGTTTTCTCAAATTTCTTCAGCTACTAGTACTGGATATGCTAAAGTGACATATTTTGGGGTAGTGTGTCCTGAACCCCATCACAGGCAGCTTCTTTTAAAAAAGTTTTCAACTTTTATTTTAGATTTGGGGGTACATGTGCAGGTTTGTTACTTGGGTATATTGTATGACACTGAGGTTTGTGGTGCAAATGATCCCATCACCCAGGTAGTGAGTATAGTCCCCAATAGGTAGTTTTCTGTGCTTTCTCCAACACTCTCTCCCCAGTCTAGTGGTCCCCAGTGTCTATTGTTCCTATGTATTTTCATGTGTACCTGATACAAGCACCTTCTGATCTTTGAGATTGATGTCCCTGAATATCACTAAAAGATAATGGCAAATTCCATGGACGTCATTCAGTTTCATTGCTCCTGAGTGAGGCCCACTTTCCATCCATATGGCTTCGTCAGTATTACCTGTTTCCTCTGAGACAAATAATAGTGAAAAGTTGGAGAATCCAGTTGATACCGTTTGATCATAGAGCTCATTTTTAAACTTGAGTGTTGTCTTAAACTTTCATCTTTTTCTTCAACAAGAAATTGTTTTGAAGACAGATGTATTGCTTTGATTTGTTTTCTCTGAGGGAGACTATGCTTTCAGTCAGGATGCTGGGAGAATTCTGTAGAGTAAGCTAAAAACCTAGAACCTGGAGGTTGGAGCCAGCATCCCAGGAAACTAAAGTTTTCCAGGCTGAATCATCCTCTCAAGGGGATTCTCTGAACTAGAGAAACCTGCCATATGCTACAGACCAGGGTGATGAGACTACTTGTCATGATGATCACTTCTGTAGAGAATTTAATGGTAACAGATTGATATTTGGATAATTTATATGATCTACATTTCTGGAGTAGCAATTTCTGAGTTGATTTGCACAAGTATATATTGTTTCAGTGTCTTCAGAGATATGAAGATGCAAAAGTAATTTTCAAACCAGAATGTGATTTCTTTGTGGCCACCATTGATTCATACCAAGATTTCTGATAGGATGAGATTTTTCTTTCATGGCTTTTGAAACATCTGCTTTTCTGAGGGGATATCACAGACTCCATGGTTTTATCTTATAAACTAGATGCTTTTCTCCTGTTTCCCCATCATTTTTCTTTTTTCCCAAACTTCCTACGCATAATCCTTTTTTTTTTTTTTTTTTTTTTTTTGACATGGAGTCTCGCTCTGTTGCCCAGGCTGGAGTGCAGTGGCGTGATCTTGGCTCACTGCAACTTCTGCCTCCTGGGTTCAAGAGTTTCTCCTGCCTCAGCCTCCCAAGTAGCTGGGATTACAGGCATGCACCTCCATGCCTGGCTATTTTGTTCTATTTTTAGTAGACATGGGGTTTCACTGTGTTGGCCAGGCTGGTCTCGAACTCCTGGCCTCAAGTGATTCGCCCACCTCAGCCTCCCAAAGTGCTGGGATTACAGGCATAAGCCACTGTGCCCAGCCCTAAGCATAATTCTTTATTTGAATTAAAAGATTTGTTTTAACCTGTTTAAGAATGAAAAAGTAAAGGTCATGATTACAAATATTGTATTGTACAAAGGAGGCATTATTTAAAGATGTGCTTTCTCCCTACCTCCCACCCCACACAGGCTCAATCCTGCCCATTTTGTAAATAAAGTTTTATTGGAACACAGCCACACCCATTCCTTTATGTCTTGTCTATGGCTGCTTTCATGTTACAAAAGGATAGTAGTTGACACAGAGATTCACAAAGCCTAAAACTTTTACTGTATGACCCTTTACAGGAAAAGTTGGTCAACTGCTGATCTAAAGGATGTGATGCAAGAAAGTCTTTTTACATGGCTTCAATAGAATCCAAGTTTTAAAAACCTTTTTTCTATTTGGTGAAGATAGTCTGTTAAAAAAGGTTCTAAAAGAATGTATGACATGACGGTCCAAAATAAAAGGTCACAGAAAAGTCTCTCTTTAACCTCTGTCCTCAACTACTTTGTTCCCTTCCCTGGAGGTCATGTTACCAGATTGTTCTGGGTTCTTCTAGAGACATACCACACAAAGATGATTTTTTTTTTCTATATTGTTTAAGCGGCTTTTTTTTTTTTTTTTGAGACAGAGTCTCACTCTGTTACCAGACTGGAGTGCAGTGGCACAATCTCGGCTCACTGCAACCTGTGCCTCCTGGGTTCAAGCACTTCTGCTGCCTCAGCCTCCCGAGTACCTGGGACTACAGGCGCATGCCACCACGCTCGGCTAATTTTTTGTATTTTTAGTAGAGACGGGATTTCACCATGTCGGCCAGGATGGCCTAGATCTCTTGACCTTGTGATCTGCCCACCTTGGTCTCCCAAAGTGCTGGGATTACATGCATGAGCCACCGTGCCCAGCCTAAGCAGCATTCTTATTTCAGATGAGATTCTACTTCTCTATTTAGTGAGAAAGATAGTTATGAGAGATACTAAGGAAAAATGTACAGGGAATAGGCTAATAAATAGTTTAGACTGTCACAGATATTGTGCACACACTGATGGGCTTGACTCTGAATGATGCAGAAGAGAATACAGAAGACCTGTAAGATATGATCTAGCTGGGGAAGGCCTTAGTACAATGCTTGAACCAAATCCTGAGAGATGAGTAGGAATTGAGTAGATGCATCATTGTATTATAAATGCAGGCAAGACCAATTAATGGCTAGCATCCCAGACAGTTCCCAGAGATCCTCCTGAGGCCTAGTGTGTCCAACTTCTCAAAAAATGCTGCTCAGAATCAGAGCATCCTGAAAGTTGTGAGTCACTGTGAAGGCTGTCACTCTTCTCATTAACAGGCAGAGACATTCCCTTTCTCTTTCCTTCTTTACGCTAGCTGCTCTGTAGACCTATGCTATCCAAAAAATATAATGTGAGTTATGCATATGCATTACTTGAAATTTTCTAGCAGCCATGTTAAAAAAGTAAAAAGAAACAGGTGAAATTACTTTTAGTAATTGAGTAATTTTAACCCAATATATCTAAAACATAGATTTCAACATGGAATCAATATAAAATTTACTAATGGGATATGTTACATTCCTTTTCCCATATCAAGTCTTCAAACTTGATGTAAATATGACACTTCTAGCATATCTAAATTCAGACTAGCCACATTTCAGTGCTCAATAGCCACACGTGCTAATGAAACGGGAAAAGTTCCCTTGTCTCCCTTGCAGGGTGTGTGCCATGGGGTTGTGGCTCGCTTCTCTGGTGCCCCGCTGGTCATACCCCTAGGGGGAGCATGCAGACGGGCAGGTCGTGGAAAGCGTGGGCCCTGACCCCATGGCAGCATCTAGGGTTGAGTGTTGACAACTCCCAAAGCCCCAGTGGGTGTGTGTTACGATGTGCTCTTTCAGTTTTGCTGTCCACAGGTGGCTTGTGTTAATCAGCTCAATTTGAACCTCTGTCTTACTGCAAGGACAGAGGGCTTTCTGTATCCCAGGTTCTTGCCTTAGTGTACCAGAAAAATCGGATCACATGTGGGCTTGGAGAATGAGTGCAAGGTTTTACTGAATGGCGGAAGTAGCTCTCCTCAGATGGTTGGGGAGCCAGAAGGGGGATGGAGTGGGAAGGTGGTTTTTCCCTGGAGTTGGACTGCCCTGGGCTGAACTCTGTGCCATCCCACTATTCTGCTCTTGATGGCCTGCTGGAGTCTGTCGGTGTGTTTTTCTGCTGGTGTGTTCTTCTGCCCCTCTGCTTCTCTAGACCTCCAGTCACTTGTGTGCTCTTCTGCTGGTGTGTTCCTCTCGACATGCAGCTGCTTGTGTCTCTGCCCACTAGGGTCTCAGGGTTTTTATAGGCACAGGATGGGGGCATGGTGGGAATTCTACAAGGACAGAGAGGGAAGCCCAAGGTCAGGCCTAGTCGAGCAGAGGGCTCAGAGGAGCTTGACAGTAGTTAAGTCAAGGAGAGAGTCTTTGTCAGCAGATCTGCCACTTGCTCATGGCAGAATCCCCGGGTATAATTCACAGAGCACAAGAATATATATTAAAATCTTAAAGCATCTAACCTTTGGTTATGTATATTTTCGTGTTTGAGGTGAAAGCAGTATAAAATGGCCATGTATGAGGCCTGCTATTGGACTCAGTATTTATTTATTTATTTATTTTTGAGACAGGGTCTTGCTCTGTCCCCAGGCTGGAGTTCAGTGGTGGGATCTAGGCTCACTACAACGTCTATCTCCTGGGCTCAAGCGATCTCAGTCTCCCAAGTAGCTGGGACTACAGGTGCATGCCACCATACTTGGCTAGTTTTTTAAGGTTTTGTAGAAGCGGGGGTCTCACAGTGTTGCCTAGGCTAGTCTGAATAGCATTCTTGAAGAGAAAAAACACGGATTAATTGAGTTTGCTGTTCTAGCATCTACCACTCTTGGGTAGAGACCCAAGACCATTGTAAGGGAAATTTACTTGGCAGGTTCTTTCATAGTCCCCTTAAGAAGGTTTGCAAGTAATGAGTACTTTCTGCATTCGAAGGAGAATAACCGTTTGACAACAACATCTACTGATTGCCAGTGTTTTACTTCTGTGTTTCATCCTTGATTTGGGCATAGTTTAGAAAAAGCCAGACTTTTTGGCAAGCTTCAGATGGAAGCTACCGTTGATGAGCAAATCTGGCCCTTCTCATCATTAGAACTAAAGAAAATGGAGGTTTTAAACAAAGAAATATTGAGACACATGGATCATTCAGTTCATCAACAAACCTTTTTTTGAGTCAACTTTGCCAATAGCGTGCTAGACAGTGAGATACAAAGGTGACTAAGACCCCTGTGTTCAGAGAATTCTGTCTCATGTTCAGGGCAGATAGGGAGAGATTCACATATTAGTGACATCTGAATCTTTCAAGAGTGCTTCAGTATGGCCAAGTGTGGAGGCTCATGCCTGTAATCCCAGCACTTTGGGAGGATGAGGCAGGAAGATCTCTTGAGCCCAGGAGTTTGAGACTAGCCTGGGCAACATATGGAGACCCTGTCTCTACAAAAAAAAAAAAAAATTAGCTGGCCATGGTGGTGCATGCCTGTAGTTCCAGCTACTTGAGAGGTTGAAGTGGGAGGATGGTTTGTACCTGGGAGGTCAAGGCTATAGTGAGCTGTGATTGCACCGCTGCACTGCAGCCTGGGCAACAGAGCAAGACTCTGTCTCAAAAAAAACAAAAAACAAAAAACAAAAAACAGTATTTCAATAGAGGGACAGAATAATGGCTCAGCATTGGCATCTTACTGGGAAAGTGATTGTGTGGGTGTCAGGCTTTCAATATTACTGAGAAAAGCTGTGTAGCTTTTCACATACATGTGGGCATGCACAAGAATGATTTGCTCCAACCTAGGTTATAGATGGGTAGATTTGTGGAATTGTGACATGGTTTATGAAAGGATTCTATAATAACAATTGTGGCATTTTCAGCATTTATTAAATTTGTAAATTGCACCAGAACCCCTTTCCATGGCTCTCCTGATTCCTGACTACTTCTGGCTCGATAATAAATAATTGTATATTAGTGTAATTCTTTTCTAAGCTAAAAGAGAGTAATGGTAACATAGGAAGCCTGCAGCAGGTGGGGAGTCCCTAATGTTAATAACCCAATCAAATTTCTTTTAATATGTCAGCTAACAAGGCAAGGCATAATTGTAGATTAGAAAATCATTCAAGTGTATATGTAAATGATGCCTTTGTTAATTTAGAAGTGATATTTGATATTTATTGGAAGTTTGTTTTACATTTGGTATGTAGTCCGGGTCTATTGATCTCAAGAAAGAGGACATTCTCTCTGGTATGCCAGACCATGTGGCTGATCCCACAGAAGTAGGAAGCCTGGTGTCCGCTATGGACTGAATGTGTGTGTCCCCTCCCAAATGCATGTGTTGAATCCTAATCCCCAATGTGACGGCATTTGGAGGTGGGGTCTTCTTTGAGAGGTAACTAGGTCATGAGGATGGAGCCTTATGATGACATTAGTGCCTCTATAAGAAGAGAGATGACCGCTTTCTGTCATGAGGACACAGGGGGAAGGTGGCTATCTGCAAACCAGAAAGACAGCCTTCACCAGACACACCAGATCTGCTGGCACCTTGATCTTGAACTTCCCAGCCTCCAAGACTGAGAGAAATAAATTTCTATTGTTTAAGCCATGCAGCCTATGATATTTTTGTTACAGCAGTCCAAAATAACACAGTATCCAGAACATATCCTTAATAACACTATGAAGTACATATGTATAATGTTATTTCTCTTCATTGATTAGGGGAATATGAGGGAAAGAATAACTTCACATCTTGCTGGGTTACATCTTGCAAGCCTGGGATTCATGAAGGATCTGCTAGCCAAAGCCCACTTCATGGAGAAGTGGTATATTTTATTTAAGAGAGATGCGCTTAGTCCTCAAACAGGATACCACTGGCCCGGAGAAGAGCAAATTGCCTGGCCACAGTGGCTGCCCTGGAAAACTACTGAAGTGATTTAGATAAAAGTCAGCCTCCAATATCACAGCGTCTTGTTGATCCAAGTGTGGTAGTATATTTCTGAGTCTGTTTTCTCTTCATTTAATCTGAAATCATACAACATGGATTGGCTGGTTTTGAAATGGCAATTACTTGCTCTTGGTATCTTTCTGGTCTTATAGAAACAGCTTAACTTAAACTGAATTCTGGTTCCAAGCAGAAAGAAGAATTCAGAAAGAGCATCGTAGGAAAACCAATATGTAACCTAGAATAACACTTAGAAATACAGCATAAGCAGCCATGAGAGCACTTCAGGGGTTAAACTACTTAGAATTTAAGCCCTAGGAATAAGTTTATTGTGAAGGCAAAAGCCTGTTGGTGGCATTCCACAGCTGTGAGAAAATGCAAAATGCTCACAAATTGACAACCCAATCAAGATTATTTATTTATTGTCCGAACCTGAGGGTACTTTTAGCAATATCTCTTTTAATGTAAAAAGAAAATAGTGAAGGAGGTGAATATCATGTACACTCATTAAATAACTGAAATGTCTGTTTTTTTTTTCATAAGACATCTTTTTTCCCCCTAAAACACATCTGGAAGGGACCTCATTATGCAAGGCAGCAAATCTGGCTGTAGAACACTTTTAAAGCCCCTTTGCCATAGCTTATTTAACCTTAAGAACTCCTATTTTATGACAGTAAATAAAAACAAAGTGGGAAAACTATAAATAATTTATATGTAACATAGCTATATAAAAAGTAGTAGACGTATAACTCACCTGTATGTAAAATAGCTATGTGAAATAACTTTAAAAAGCATTCCATTGAGAAAACATTAGGAATATTAACAATGGTTATCTTTCAGTGTTGGGGAACATGAGTGAATTTTTTTTTTGTTTTTCTAAATTTCTTTTTTTTTTTAAGAATCATCCAGAATAAGTCAGTGAAATATTTAACTTGTGTTATTTATTTAATTAAAAAAAAATATCTCTGACACAGAGAACTTAGTTCATCATGCATCTACATTCACAGCTCACTATCCTTTGTGGTCAGTGTAAGCCTCCTGTTTTTGTTTCTGTATTCTCCCTACTCCCCTACCAGGCTCTTTTTTTTTTTTTTAAAATGGAGTCTCGCTCTGTCACCTAGGCTGGAGTGCAGTGGCGTGATCTCGGCTCACTGTAGCCTCCACCTTCTGGGTTCAAGCAGTTCTCCTGTCTCAGCCTCCCGAGTAGCTGGGACTACAGGCACACACCACCATGCCTGGCTAATTTTGTGTATTTTTAGTAGAGACGGGGTTTCACCACGTTGGCCAGACTGGTCTCAAACTCCTGACCTCAGGTGATCCACCCGCCTCAGCCTCCAAAGTGCTGGGATTACAGGGGTGAGCCACCAAGCCTGGCCCCATGCTCTTTTTTTTTTTTTTTTTTGAGACAGTCTTGCTTTGTCACCCAGGCTCGAGTCCAATGGTATAACAGCTCACTGCAGCCTTGAACTCCTAGGCTCAAGTGATCCTCCCACCTCAGCCTCCCAAGTAGTTGGGACTCCAGGTGTGCACCACCCATGCCCGGCCAATTTTTAAATTTTTTATAGAGATAAGTTCTCACTCTGTTGCCCAGGCTGGTCTCGAACTCCTGGCTTCAAGTAATTCTCCTGCCTTGACATCCCAGAGTGTTTGGATTACAGATGTGAGCCACTGTGCCTGGCCCTCACCACGTTCTTGAAAAGATATATGTCCCTGAAATATTGACAGTGTTGTTTTGTGCGCATATTTGTGTTGTATTTAATGAAATGGCACTGATTCTTATTATATGCTTTACTATTATCATTCAACACCACATTTTAAGTCTACCCCATTTGTATGTGTACATTTAGCTCATTGCTTTGGGGTGCTGCATAGCATTCTTTAGTCTAGACCCATCACCTTTTACTTATGTATTTCGTGAGTTGCTTCCACCTTCCTGCTACCACAAAGACTGTCCTTGAACACATGCCCTAGTGGAGCTATGTGTGAGTTTCTTTGGGATACACATATCCAGCAGTGGAATTGCTGGGCCTTGGAAATAGGCACATTTAATTTAGCCAAGACCAGCCAGTTGCTTTTCTGGAAAGTGGTTGCACCAGCCTGTCTATATGAGCAGGGTCCCAGGTCCCCATGTATTTGCCAAGCGTTATCCACCTTCCTAGTTTTTGCCCACCTAATGGGTACAAAGTGGTATATCAGTGTTGTTTTAATTGACATTTCTGATTGCTGGTGATGTTAGCCATTCTGATTTCTACCTTTGTGCACTGCTGCTTCTTAACTTTTGTTTTTTTCCTCTTTGACTTCCAGACTTTAAAATGTGTATATATATATATATGTACTTAATAGTCTTATTGAGACATACTTCACATACCATACAATTCACCCACTTAAAAAGCATTAATTGGTTTTTAGTATGTTAAGAATGTTGTGCAGCCGTCACCACAATCAATATAAGAACATTTTTGGCCAGGAGCAGTGGCTCACGCCTGTAATCTAAACACTTTGGGAGGTCAAGGTGGGAGGATTGCTTGATCCCAGGAGTTCAAGACAAACCTGGGCAACATAGATCCTGTCTACGAAAACACAAACAAAAGCAAAAACAAAACCAAAAACATTTTCATCAGCCCCCAAAGAAACACCATACCCATTAGTAGTCACTTCCCATTTCCCCCAGTCCTCCTAGTTCTAGGCAGCTGTTTTCTGTCTCTATAATAGATTTTTCTATTTTGGACACTTCAATAAATGAAAATATACCATATGTGGTCTTTGTGATTGGCTTCTTAGCATAAAGTTGTTTTGAGAGAGAAGAATTAAACTAGGAGTTTTAACTTTATAAAGTATTTATAATTGCTAGATCCTGAGACTACAAATAGAAATATGTATAATAGATATTGGTTTTCTAGACAATCTAATTGGTAAAAATGACAAAAAAGAGAAAAGAAAAACACAGAAGTTGTAGAAAATATCTATGATATCAAGCCAAACAAGAAGGTTAACTCACAGTAATGTATATTATTAGCCCAAGTATATTTGTATAAAACAAAGGCAGGACTGACGTAAAAGAAAATGTTATTAGTGTTTATAGTTGCACAGTAAGATTAAGAATAATTTATTTTTCTTCAAAATTTCCATAGTGAACCTGTATTTTTTCAACAAAGAAAAATTCTAAAGTGATAATAAAATGATGAAAATATAAACTTAAAACCCATCTTTAAAAGTAACAAATCTTTTTCAGCTATAGTACTAGTTTTTTTTAAAGTAACAAACCTTTTTACTGTGGAAACTTTACAACATTACACAAAAATAAAATCAATGTACAATGAACCCTCAACTCAGCCACTCTTGTTTTATATATGCAAGTGTTTTTCAAAGTTGAGTGTGCGTCAGAATTATCTGGAGGTTCTGTTAAAATACAGATTGCAGGGCCCCACCCTCAGATTTTCTGATTTTATGGATCTGGGTTGGGGCCTGAGAATTTGCATTTCTCACAAGTCTCCAGGAGATGCCTACACTTTGAGAATCACTGACTGATCTGTACTCTCACCTGCTTCTACTGCTACCTGGACTATGTGTAGGAAATCCTAGACATCATTCTATCTGTAAATATTTCAGTATGTATCTCTAGGGAATAAATATAACTACCATACTCTTACTATATATTTTAAAACGTCTAGTGATTCCTTAAAATAATTGAAGAGCCAATCAGTGTTCACACTTTCCTGTCTCATAGATATGTATTTTTTTACAGTTGGCTTTTTGAACCAGGATCTGTTCTAGGTTTTGTCTTGCATTTGGTTGATCTGTCTCTTAAATTTCTTTTAACTGGCTTAAAAGATTAAAATCTGTCTGAAAAATAAAGGATGAACATGGTGTGGTTCTTGCTTCTATTTCAGAGGGTGAGTGCACATGTCGTGCAGGTCAGACTCTGCCAGATCATCTAATCCAACTACATTGTGAATTCACAGCTTGAGGAGGCATGTTTAGATTGGGCACTCCCTGTGACCTTGTTGATCATGCAGCCCTGGGCAAAAGGTCCATGGACTGTGGTTGCTGAGGCCGTGTCTGTCTTCCACAGCTTGATTGTTCACTTCCCTTGGAGTGTGTGAGCTTCCTCAGTGTCCTTCCAATGAATCTCTCTGCTCCCTCTGCCTTTCTTTTGAGCTTATTGCTAGCATTGGTTTTTATTTTCCAGCAACCAAAAAAAATGTCTATTAAGTCAGAAATTTGTACCTAGTAGGGGGATTTTGCAAGCAACAGACCCTAGAATATGAAATGAGTTGTGGCGAATGGCAGAGCCCCCATTTTGCTATAATAACAAAGGGCAGAAAAACTGTGAATCAGTCTATGGCTTGTTTCCTCCTGAAACTGTGTACCTTCCTGTAAAAATATAAGGATTTTTCCCAGCCTAGCCTATGTCTTTCTACCTTTCTTGAGGTGCTTCAAGAGGGAGCACTAAGCTTTGGCTTAAGATGGTCCATGTGACAGCAGAGAATGAGACTGATGTATGGTTTCATTAAGATTTTTTTCTTCTAGATATGAGGTCTCACTGTGTTGTCCAGGTGGTCTCAAACTCCTGAGCTCAAGCAATCCTCCAGCCTCAGCCTCCCAGGTATCTGGGACTACAGGTGTGAACCACCATGCCTGGCTATGGTTTTATTAAGGAAAGTATATGCCCTGGCCAATGATCACACATGTCAAGGGCCTGTCAGTCATGCTCTCTTAGAAAGTGGGCTGCTAAGGTGATATAGTGCCCAGCAGGGGAATCTGCTCTCTCAGGTGGGTTGAACCTTTCTCCATGGCCAGGGAAGTAAGTAACAAGTGGACATTTACAAAAAACGGTCCAGGAAGGTCGTGTTCATTGCTTTTCCTTTTACTGAACATTTTTGGTTCCCAGTCCTCACACTGTATATTGGGGTAACATTCAGCCCACATATTGCAAGATCATGAGAAGACACATCTCATCTTGCCTGAGACGTGGACATCACCAAGAGATCCTTTACTTAGGAGCTGAATGGGAGACTGGCTGTGAATTTGGATTGTCTTTAATGGAGAGGGGGTCAGTTCATTTTTGGCTGTATGTGTGATAGCTGTATTGCATTAGGTGGTAGCAGTTTAAAATGTGTGCATGGGAATAAAGGGGTGTGTGTGTGTGTGTGTGTGTGTGTGTGTGTGTATGCTGAACTACCAAGGATAGACTGTGGTATATATTTATTGTTTTGTTTTCCCAGAGCAGGGAATTAATATTAGTCAGGTTTCTGCTGTGCTAATGTTACTTAAAAAATAACCTTCCAAATCTCAACAGCTTACAAAAGCAAACATTTATTTTTCACTTACGGATGTGTAGGTGGTTTCGGCTTTGCAGCATGTGGCTTCGGGCTGCAGGTTGGTTTCTGGTCTGTTCCATGTATCATCAGTGGCTATCCACGGCATGTTCTTGTGGCAAATGGCAGAAATTCAGAAAAGAGGCTAAGCCAAACCTCACAAGCACAATTAAAGCTAAAGCTTTAATTTGTGGCTAAAGCAAATCACAGGACCAAGCCCCAAATAAATGAGGGTTGGGATTTATTCTCGGCCCACAGCAAACCCTGGAAAAGGAGGGGAAGGAAGACTTGAGAACAACATAATCCATTCGACTATACTCTCCCTTCTTCTGAGAAATCAACCATGTGGCTTAAATGTGTTTCCTTTCTCAATAGACTGCATCGTTATCCATTCAGTTGCTCATGTTAGCAGCCTAGGATACAAGAAAAGTTCTGGATTGGGAAGAGAGGAGCATTTGTTCAGTGTGAGATCTATTGAGAATGAGGTGAGTCTGGGATAATCAGAGAGGTGAGGAGACTGTTGGCTATACAGATCTAGAGTGAAGCCATTTTGGTTGTTAATTTTCCCACCCGAGCTCCTGTAAGTTTCATGAGAGGGGCTAATGACAAATGTTACTGGTTTCTTAGGGTCCTCTCCACTAAAGTGTCCTTATGATGTAACCCTTGTGAAGTTACTCTGGGTTCTGCATGAAGACTGGTCCTGTTTCCTTTCATATGTAACTCTGTGTTATTAAATGTCAATCAAGGTTCTCTCTGAAATTCCAGGCAGGTATTTATTGCTTCACAGAAGTTCTATGACCAAAGAGCATTGGCAGGTCCTGTTTTTCAGTTTCAGCTTGTTTTGGTTCACCATTTGTAAAGATTCTCCTGAAAAAGGAATTTCTGTGTTTGTGTAAATACACTTGAGTCATCATATCTTGTGCAAATTGTCTGTATTGATTAATGGTCTCTTGTTTGCTTCCCTTTGCTTGTTGTATTTATAGCTCACATTACTTATAATTGTTGGACAACATAATATGGACCAGATGGCTTCATTATTCTGAGTTTCACATTTTGAATTCTAAACGTTGTGTTGGATTGCCTGTGGCCAGCTGTGTCCTGGAGGAGATGATGAGGCCAGATCATAGTTCAAAGATCTTGGGCCAGATACCATGGATATTAGGTGCTGTTGAGGTTATTAGCATTTGAGGTGTACTCTGGTTCCCTGCTGTGGTTTCACTTGGAAGTTCTGACTGGAGGGCCAGGGAGAAAGAGGGAGGATGGGGTGGGGGAGAGACAGAGCGAGAGAGAGAGAGAGAGAGAGAGCACTGAAGACCTTCTGATCATGTGGATGTCCTATGATTACATTGTATTTGAAAAAGCTTTTCACCTATAAGCTCATAGAACTTATTATACTTTAGACATTTTAAGTATAGCTAATAATATTTAAAAATAAGAGTATCAATTGGGGTCAGCAGGAAACAGGTGTCATACTCAAACAGGATAATAGAAAATGATTACCTAAGAAACTATTTATAATGATATGGGTTCAGGAAAACAAGGTAAAGTGAAGTAACATTCTAGACTTGTATGGGCAAGGGGAAGGAGTGGTTACTAGGACCCAGAGAGAGTAGCTACAGTACAGGAAAATGTGACTGGATCACAGGGTGCCCAGACATCTGGCCAAACATTATTCTTGGTGCGTTTGTGAGAATGTGTTGTCTGGATGAGATGAACATTTGAACTGGTAGACTGAGTGAAGCAGAATCCCTCCCTAACGTGGGTGGACCTCATCTAATTAATCAAAGATCCAAAGAGAACAAAAACACTGAGTAAGAGGGAAGTCCTCCTGCTTGACTGAATGAGTTGGGACACTAGTCTTTTCTGGCTTTATTTGGACTGAAACATAGGCTCTTCTTGGATCTCAAGACTGTGGCCTTTCAAGTTGGAATTTACACTATTGGCTCTCCTTGTTCTCTGGCCTTCTGAGGCAGACTGAAACTACACATTGGCTTTCCTGGATCTCCAGCTTGCTGCCTGCAGATCTTGGGAATTCTCGGTCTCCATATTCATGTCAGTCAATTCCTTACAAGAAATCTCTCTGTCCGTATATTCTATTGGTTCTGTTTTCTGGAGAACCATGACTGATATAGAGGTGCCGTGGCCTTTCTTAGGGGGACATCTAGACAATGCTGGTCACCAGGTAGAGGAGGGAGCGAGGTTAATAAATGCCTAGATCTCATTCTTCTGCCTGGTGCCTGTAATTGGCTGAACTCACCTGGAGATTATAGGCCAAGGGAGCCAGTTGATGTAGCTTTTGAAGAATCTGGAACACACTAGGATGGAGAAGAATGAAAAGTGGATCTAGAGTGTGCAAGTGGAACCTTTCCAGATAATTAGGTTTTATAACAATTATTGTTATCACTTTCTTATATTCTTCCAGAGGTATGCTATGCATACATAAGGATATATGGAGATCTTCATAGTATTTGTGATATTTCAGACTCTTCCAATATCACTTTCATGGCTGCATAACATTAAATAACCTTTCATTATTAAACAGTCTTACATAGATGTAACAGTTATATAATACAAAAAAACTAATGAAAGAAACACCTGTTTACCCTTCATCCTGTTGGAATACTACCAAAACTTCTCAGGGTTGCTGTGAGCACATTCCCAATTGCATTTTTTTCCACTAAGGGTAACTGTTATTTTGAAATTTTTAATCGCTCTTTTGAGATAATTTTATTATCATTTTTCTGCATAAATATGTATTCTCAAAGTATTGTCAAATTTTATATGATTTTGATATTTATGTCGTTTTGAACTGCATGTAGATTTCTGAGAATCAATTTTTATACCTAACAGTATAATTTTGAGATTCATCCAAGTTGATATATGTTATTATTTTTGCTGCTGTAGCCTGTTCCATTATATGTATATGCTATAATTTATTTTTCTATTTTACTGTCAATGGACATTTGTGGTTTCTACCTTTTTATAGTACTGCTATATAATTTCCTTGCATATATGTGCATGAGTATTTCTAGGATAGATTTTCTGGGAGAAAAAAAGCCTGATGACAGAGCTTATCTTCAACTTTTCAGAGATAATGCTATATTATATTCTAAACTTGTTGCAGTTTTCACTCCCACTACTAAACTGATTGATTGGACCGCATTAAAACTCTTGATCATGAAAACAAACCTAATGTTACCAAAACACAAGGGGTTAATTCTAGGTCTTGTTGCTTACTGCACAGAAAGCTAGTCATTAAGAGAATAAAAAAGCAAGGTACATAATACGAGAAAATATTTTCAATACATATATTGAACAAAGGATTGATATTCAGAGTTTCTTAAAAACCCCGTCAGCAAGAAAAATACAGACATCTCAATTTTTAACAATGGGCAATGGCTGCACATGATGGCTCCTTCCCGTAATCTCTGCACTTTGGGAGGCCACCATGGAAGGATCACTTGAGCCCAGGAGTTTAAGACCAGCCTGGGCAGCACAGGAAGACTTTGTCTCTACAAGAAAAAAAAAATTAGCTGGGCATGGGGAAATACACCTGAGGTCCCAGCTACTTAGAAGGCTGAGGTAGGAGGATCGCTTGAGTCTGGAAGGCTGAGGCTGCAGTGAGCTGTGATCATGCCACTGCACTTCAGCCTGGGTGACAGAGTGAGACCCTATCTCAAAAAAAGTGTATAAAAGACTTGAACAGGCGCTTCATAAAAGAGAATCTCTAAGTTGCCAAAACACATATTAAAGGTGCTCAGCTCACTAGTTCATCAGGGAAATGCAAATTTAAGACACGTTAAGAAGCCACTATATACTCCCCAAATCCTAGCACTGAAAAAATTGACCATGCTAAGTGTTCACGATGATGTAGAGCACCAGAACCTCTTACTCTCTGCTTGTGGTAAAATGATTGTAAATTGGTACATCCATACTGGAAAATTGGTAGTATCTACTAAAACTGAACCTAAGCATAGCTAAAACACACAATTCCATTCCTCGGTATATACCCAGCAAAAATGCCTACAAAATGTTAACAACCGCACTATTAATAATAATCTAACATTAAAAACAACCGAAATGTCCATCAAGAGTTGTATATCCATGCAACAAAATGGATGAATTTCACAAATTTGATGAAAGTTGAAAGACACCAGATATAAACAAAACTAACTGATGGCAATAGGAGTAAGAATAATTGGTTACCTTTGAGGTAGGTGATGATTTGGAGTGGACATGCTGGGGGCATCTGGCACTAATAACATTCCTTATCTTGCTCTGAGAGTGAGTACATGGGGTAAATTCATTTTGTGGAAGTTCATTGAGGTGTATACTTATGATTTCTGTATTTTTCAGTATTTATGTGGCACTTCAGTAAGAACTGTCTCGAACATGCCATATGTTTGGAAATTAACTAAAGTGTGTCTAAATAATCATGGGTAAAAAAGAAATTATGATGGAAATACAACTTAATGATGACAATACTTCATGTCAAAACTTGCAGGAACAGGTTAAACAGTACTGTAAGGAAAATTTTCAGTCTTAAATGCTTACATTGGAAAGAAAGAAAAGCTTAAAAATTTGAATCAAGCATCCAAATATAGCAGTAAAACTTATTATTATTGTTAATTCTTATTTTAAATTTGGGGGTCCATGTACAGATCCGTTACGTAGGTAAACTCATGTCACAGGGGTTTGTTGTACAGATTATTTCATCACTCAGGTATTAAGTTCAGTAACCAGTAGTTATTTTTCCTGATCCCCTACCTCCTTCCACCCTTCACCCTCCAGTAGGCCCTAGTGTGTGTTGTTCCCCTCTATGTGTCTGTGTATGCTCATCATTTAGCTCCCACTTATAAGTGAGAACATGTAGTATTTGGTTTTCTGTTCTTGCATTGGTTTGCTAAGGATAATGGCCTCCCGCTCCATCCATGTTCCTGCAAAGGACATGACCTCGCTCTTTTTTATGACTGCATAGTATTCCATGGTGTATATGTACCACATTTTCTTTATCCAGTCTACCATTGATGGGCATTTAGGTTGATTCCATGTCTTTGCTATTGTGAATAGTACTGCAGTGAACATACATGTGCATGTGTTTCTATGATAGAAGAGTTTATATTCCTTTGGGTATAAAAGTATAAAGAAAGCAATAATAAAAATAAAATAGAAAACAAAGATAAAATTTTAAAAAACTCAACAAAGACCAAAAGTTCAAGAAAACAAAAAAAGAGAAAAGGCACAAATATACAACTTTAAGGATGGAAAGGAGAACATAGCTACAGGAGATCCAGCTGTGTCCAGTTGCACAGGGTTTTCTGAAGATCATCTGTGTGGGGAATCTTTTATAGAGGAATGCAAGTAGATCCAGGCAGGCCAGTTCAGAGTTTATTTCTGTAATCCAGGTGAGATGCAATGGTAGCTTTTACTGGGACTAGAGTCTTGTTTAGGAAGGGTGGTCACATTCTAAGGTTATCCATTCATTCTCTTTTATTCTAATATTTTTGAGATTTTTACACATAAAATAGTAATCCTTATTTGGAATTTTAAAAAATATAATGTGAGATGGAGATATAACTTTTCAGATGGAAAACTATTTATACTAGCACAGTTTATTTAAAAATAAATTACAACACCATCCTTTTTGCATAATAAGTTTCCATATTTACTTGAATCTGTTTCTGAATTCTTCATTCTTTGTTCTGCCATCTATTTATCTCTTCCTATGCAGATACTATACAATAAGTTTTACAGTAAGTGTTAAATCTGGAAAGGTGTATTATCCCCTTGCTATTTTTCTTTGGCTTTATTTTCTTACATTTCTTTCATATGAACTTGAAAATCATTTCAGGCATTAAAGAATTCTCATCTTTGTGCTGATTTGAGTGGCTTTTATATATTAGTTTTGGAAGAATTGACACTTGTCTTTCCTTCCAGAAATATATTCTAATTTTCCATTATTTGGGTCACCTTTTCTTTTCCATGATTACAGGTAATCAAAACTTGACTGCACTTATGTTCAATGTTTTATGTCTTTTATTTGAATATCTGAAGGTAATATTCACTTAACACTATGTAATTAAACAAGCAAATAATGCTCATTTAATTAATCACTTAATATTCTAAACATTTCTAACTTTTCAAGTGTAACATTTTAAATATGGAAATTCATCTTGCTCTGTGATTACTGAAAGCCTCTGATTCAAGACTAGTTGAAGAGAAGAAAAAGTATCAAAACTAGGTTAATCAATTCTATATAATTTTTATTAAAAAAATTTTTTTTTAGCAATGGTATCTCACTGTGTTACCCAGGAGGAACTTCTGGGTTCAGGCAATCCTCCAGGGTAGCTGGAACATGGGGTGTGCCACTGCATCCAGCACAATTTTGTATAATTTAACAGATATTCAGTGTAACTTTGGAATTGGTTATACACCATTGTCTCTTATATCAATGCCCCTTTCCAGGTTTTGATTTCATCATACAGCAAAGCAATGGCAGAACAGGTTTGAGATTTGAATCAGATTATCTTCATATTTTCTGAATGAATCAGGATTACAAGTCCATCCAGAATTACTCAACAATAAAACTTCTAACATCCTCCTCTACCCCAACTGAGGTGGTATGGGGAAGAAACTCAGTCCTGGCAGACAGGTGGCCTAGTAACCCAGGTCCCAGTGGCCTCAAATGTCCCAGCATATTCCTCCTCTGCCTTTTTGCCTCCCTTAACAAACTGATCCAAGTCATGTAGCAGGAAGGGACACCTCTCCTAATTTAGCTGACCAGGCTGAATTCCTAACTATAAAAGGAAGAACCTAACCATTTATCTCTTTGAGTGATGCTTTCTGAGGTTGCTGAAGCAAGACTCTGGCAATAAGGCCCTGACCAAATTCAGCTGCCTGAAGACAACATGGACTCCAGTGCTGACCTTTCATCAACTTTTTCTTCATTACACTTTCACTGTAATACTTAACTCTCTGCCCAAGGTGGGTCTTACCTGCCTCTTTTATTTTGGTATTTTTGAGATTTTTACACACAAAACAGTAATCCTCATTTGGAATTTTAAAAAATATAATGTGAGATAGAGATATAACTTTTCAGATGGAAAACTATACTAGCACAATTTATTTAAAAATAAATTGCAATACCATCCTTTTTGCATAGTAAGGTCACCATTTTCTGGTCCTGCAATGCATGTTAGAGCCTGGCATACCACTGTGCAAGGATAGAAAAGACTCCACCTGATATGATTTGGCTGTGTCCCCACCCAAATCTCAGCTTGAATTGTAGTAATCCCCATGTGTCAAGGGCAAGGCCAGGTGGAGATAATTGAATCATAGGGGCAGTTTCCCCCATACTGTTCTTGTGGCAGTAAATAAGTCTCATGAGATTTGATGGTTTTATAAATGGGAGTTCCCCTGCACAAGCTCTCTTGCCCGCTGCCATGTAAGATGTGTCCTTGCTCTTCCTTCGCCTTCCAGCATGATTGTGAGGCCTCCCTAGCCATGTGGAACTGTGGGTCCATTAAACCTCTTTCCTTTATAAATTACCCAGTCTTGGGTATGTCTTTATTAGCAGTGTGAGAACAAACTAATATACCACCTAAACATGCTTGGACCCCACGTAAATGTCCCTTTTCCCACCTCAACTTCCTTAAAATGACAAGAGCTGATTCCCCTAGGATCCCTTTCCTGTATGCGGCTCCCTTCTGGGCTGGAGCCAGAAGCCTATCAAACCTTGCCTGAGAAAATCCCCTTGGCCTGGTGCAAATTTCTACCTACATAAGCACCAAAGAACTTAAGGTCTGGGGTACAGTAGCACAACCACCACCACCTTGTTGCTTAGAGAAGAGAGAGAGTACTCTCAAACAGCAAGAATCCCAGTGAGTGAGAAGGCTCAAGACATTACCAATGTTAGCATCTATTTTCCTTTCTCATTTTAGTGAGATTTTGGGATACAGCCCCTGTTTATAACCTGGATTTTCTTACAGAAATGGTTCTAGGAGCACCAGAAAGCTGATACCCTTACTTGGGACAGAGGATGCATGGAGATGGAGGAGGTTAGGGTTAGCGGAAAGGAAGGAGAGTGTTGATTTGTTCTCTCGATCTCCACTCAGAATAAGTGCTCCTTGACTGTTTTAACTTCTCCTCTGTCCTGCTAAGGACAAATCCAGTTTTATCTAGAGAAGACTGGGGCTAAACCAGAAATTGCAAAACCGTGAAAGGGAACTATTTTGGGAAAACATTCTTTTCTCAATACTAAAACTGCCTTTGCAGAATTATAAATAATGAGTTAAATCTAACATGACTGACTCCATCTTGCTTCTAACCTCAGAGGCTAAATTGTTTTTTGTTTGTTTGTTTCTGTTTTTGTTTTGTTTATTTTAGTACAGAGGCCAAGATAACTACGAGGGGAATCTAGTGGATAGTTGAACTTTGAAGCAAGGGAAACTGACCTCTCTCCTTGTCTGGAGATTGAAGCTGCATTAATAAGGCAAAGTTAAAATTATGGTAGGGACTTGGACTTGGACTTTGATAAAGAATAGGCACAGTTGAACAATGACCTGCTATCGCTTAATGTGTTTTCCTGTAAGTTGCTTACTGCCCCAGAGTCACGTAACCAGGGTCACAAGATTTGTAACTTCCCCAACTATTCCTATAGATAACATCATTATTGTGAAACCTAAAGAACTGGTCTTTGAGATATTTTTCAGATTTTGCATTTTAGTAGACCAAGAGATACCACCTGGTCCTGAGAACACCCTCACTCCTGGGAACTGACTCACCTGCTCAAAGAATTTTAGACCACCCTGTGATTTCATCCCCAGCCAATCAATTGTTCCAGTTCCCCATCCCCCTGCCCACCAAAGTGCCCTTAAACAACCCTAGCCTCTGAATTCTTGGGGAGATGGGCTTGAGAAATTTCTTCCTGTTCTTCTGACTTGACCAGCCCTGAGATTATTTGACTTTTCCTTTGCTGCAACACCTGCTGTTCACATTGCTTTTTTTTTTGACAAGGGACATCAGGCTGTGACAATACCTTTACTTTAAAATGAAGCAAGTAGGAGAATGTGACGGGAAAATCTAAATATGATCTGTTTGGGGGGAAGGGATGGCATGATTAACTTTTAGTCTAGTATTTTAATTCAAGCAAGATATCTGCTCTAGCCACACTGGTGGTGTGGGGCTTCTTTGTGGCAGGGGGTCACACCCCAGGCTACACCTTAGAATCACCTGGAGTGATATGAAAAATGCTAGTGACTCAACCCATGCCTCAAGAGGTTGTTACATAGAATAACACCAGTTGGTAGTCTGGGATTCACCCTGGGCATGGGTCTTTTTTAAAGCTTACCGGTAATTCTAATGTGGGCCAAGGTTAAGAACACTGTTTTGGGGAAATTGCTAAGGGTCTAGGAGGATCTGTTTTTTTAAGCAATGTGTGAAACAAAATCACAAGAAGATTTGGCTGAGGATTATAAAATGATGTATGAACAGAGAGTGAGAGATCCCTGTTTTAAGTCATTAGGGAACAACCAGTGTTCTGCTAGTTAAGCTTGTGGGCCTGTTTTTTCCAATTTAGATTTTTCATACTGAAGTAACACAATATTTCCATCCAATGAAGAAGAATGCCATTCTCTCACATTTGTCATTATGTGAAGTCATATCTTGTGAAGCAATGCAATGGACCTCATCCTAATGGTCCAAATAAAGCTAGAGTCATCACATAAACATGTTAATCAGCTGGATGTAGGAAGATGAAGGTGGTGGAGAGAAGGGGCAAAACATGTGCTCTTGTTGTTAAGAAAGTTCCTCAGATAAGATCACTAGGTGAAAAAAAATCACTAGCTGACACCACATTTCTTGCTCATTGGCTAGAACTTATTCACATGGCCAACTTTTGCTGAACAGGAGGCAGGGAAATGTAGCCTTTACCTGGTGGCCATGTGCCTAGCTGAACTGGATGGGGCCACAAAAGTGCTTCACCTGTACCTCCTAAGCATCCTCCATTCCAGTATACACCATTGCTTTCTACTGAAATATCAGGACACTGGTTGGGAATGTTGAAGTAGTTTGCCAAATGAATGGGAGATGGCAGAGCGAAAAAGACAAAGGCTCCAGCTGAGAAAGACAATTACTTTATTTTACTTAAATCATTTCATTATCTAACATTCATGCAAACTCAAATAAGAATAAATCATGTTTTGAGATCAAAACTTTATGACAAAAAAATCATACTGCATTACCGGAAATCTCACTTTACCTGAGGTCAGGGTATCTGAATCCAATATCACTTCTATAGACATTTCCTTTCCTAATGGATTTTTTTTAACTTTTGCTGATTGATGGGAATTTTCTTGTAAATCCAGAATGACAGTGATAAAGTTCACTGGGATAAGCAAGTTGTCAAAATGGTGGGAAGAAGCATTGGAATTAAATGTCATCTACCACATGAGCAAACAGTGATGAATATCACATGTATTTCACTGACATGTATTTTCTTTGCCCTCTCTGCTTATGCTAACTAGGTTACAAGGATCCTTATAAAGTTGTTCCCAGAGAATAAAAGAAGCTGAGTGATTGGAGTGTGAGTTAGTTGTTATGCCAGTTCGATATTATATAGGAAAAGCCCCATCAGGGTCTAGTGCAGGAGAACAGTCTAGACTGAACAGGTCTAGGGTATTCATCATAGCAGATGAAAGTAGTGCATCACCCACACTCTGAAGCACTCAACTTTCCAGTGCCCATCACTGCCAGTGGCTTCTTATTGGATTCACTTGCAACTCTGCCTGAGGGCTTTCTCTGGCTACAAGGGGAGGGCCTTGTGCAGGGTGGGTCAGAAGTGGCACCACCTGAAGGCCCCCAGGGGATACATTCAACCAATGATGGAGGGGTTGGTGGATAAATACCTCAGCTTTCTTGCCCCTGGAGAGGCCTGTTTGATACCGCCTCCCAGAGATGCCCTCTAGGATAAGCTCCCATTTGCCCATAGTGATAAATTGATCACAAATGCATTCTATTGGCTTCCTCTGTTTTCTGTTTCATGTTCCTAACTCCCTTGCCAGAGCTTCCTGGGGTCACCTCCTAAATTAGCTACTTTCATTCAAATACCTATCTCAGTGCCTTCTTCTTAGGGAACCCTACCTGAAGCATAGGCAATAAAAGCAATAGAAAACTGAAGAAGACATAAAACCTATCAGTGGTAGAAACTGAACGTCAGCATGTAGAAACCAGGTAGTGCTTTATATAACTTACTCCCTACAAGGACTTTAGTGAGGAATTGTGAGAACAGTATCAGGGGATATTGACTCTAAATTCAGAAATGATCATACTTGGATAGATGGACTGAGATAGAGATAGTTTCATACATCAAAGTTCTTCTTTGTAAGAGTGCTATAGTTGCTTGGAAGTCTTGCCTGCTTGCAGTAGTGACTGGGAAGTTCTTGATGGCTGTGCATGAAAAAGAGAGAGGGAGAGAGAGAGAGACACTTTTATGAATAAATTAAAATCTGGAGTTGGGGAGTGGGGACATCATCCATGCAGGATGAAGAGGAGACACTGAGACAGGATTCCAAAAAGAGAGAATAAGAGACGTGAGAGGTTCTTGCACGTTCATGTGTGATCTCTTGCCGCAAGCTCTTAAGCCTTGAAAATATTATATTACAACTCAAAAAATGCTTGAAGTGAATGGGTCCTTATGGGAAGTGGTGAATGAACTAATCTTTGCATAGAGGGGTGAATTGGGACAGATCAGAGATGGAACAGGTGAACATCAAAGCCTGACCTCAAGAGAGCAACTTTGGGTATAAGCAGAGATCACAGGGAGAATTCAGGACTTGCCCAGGCCATGACACTGGCTGGGGTGCATGCCCCTTTCTCTCTGGCCTCTTAGGTACCAAGGAGCCACAGGTGGCATCTCTGAGATGGGCTGTGCATCAGAAAGGGGAACAAAGGAGGTAGCAGAAGTGCCTCCAAAATGCCTTAAAATTTTCTTTTGAGTCAGTTAAGTGTTGCTCTTTCCTGGAACAGATAATTGGTTTAAATCGTTTTTGGAATTTCTTCTGGCTTGATTTATGAGTCTGTGCAAGGAACCTGAAATTGTACCGTAGTTGGGTACTTGAATTTTTTTCTTGGACCATTCTAAAGAAATAGAAATAGGCGGAAATGTGCTTTAGCTGACTTGGAATTCTGTTTTCAGCATCATATGCAGCAAATGCCTAATTCTATCTTTTGTATAATTGTTAAATATCCATTTTCATGCTGTATCTGAAATTCATGAGTCATATTCTTTTCTTCTACATTTCCACGATTGATCCTTATCTTCAGCCCGAAGAATTTTTCCTTTTCTTTCTTGTTTTTAATTTTCCAAGAGCCTTCTTAGAACTCAAGGACTTAATGGCATTTTCTGTCCATAATGTTTATTTTTTTATTTTTTAGATGGAGTCTTGCCCTGTTTCCAGGCGGGAGTGCAGTGGCGCAATCTCGGCTCACTGCAACCTCCGCCTCCCGGGTTCAAGCGATTCTTCTGCCTCAGCCTGTCAAGTAGCTGGGATTACAGGTGTGCGCCACCATGCCCAGCTAATTTTTGTATTTTTAGTAGAGACGGGGTTTCACCATGTTGGCCAGGATGGTCTCAATCTCTTGACCTTGTGATTCACCTGCCTCAGCCTCCCAAAGTGCTGGGATTACCGGTGTGAGCCACCGCGCCCAGCCCAATAATGTTTTTATTTGATTTGGTTTCTAATCCCAAGAAAGGCAATTCTGTTCAGAAATTTGGAGATTTCTTGCTGTGGCTTCATTGCTGGTCCTTGCCTGGCATAGGGCAGGGAAAGTTCCAAGGGCAACAGCCTGCAGAAGCCCACCTCTGGCCCAATGGCTGAAGAGAGAGGCTTTCTCTACAGCTACCTTTGTGCCCTCTCTCAATTCTGGGTTGCAGGTTACCCCAGAGCTTGAGCTATATATATAGAAGGAAATAAATCCATCTATAGATATAAAAATTCCTATCTCTCTGTCTGTCTATCTATCTATGGAAGGAAAAAGAGAAGAAAAAACCTAGGGAACTCAGTTCCAGGTCATCCTTCAAGACCTGGGTTTCTTCTTCTTCTTTTTTTTTTATTTTGTTTTTGAGATAGTGTTTTGCTCTTTTGCCCAGGCTGGAGTGGAGCACAGTGGCCTGATCATAGCTCACTGCAACCTCAAATAATCCTTCCTTCCTTCCTTCCTTCCTTTCTTTTCTTTTTTCTTTTCTTTTCTTTTCTTTTTTCTTTTCTTTCTCTTTCCTTCACAAACAGAACTTGCTGTAAGAGCCTGCTCATCTCAATGACTACATTTACCTTTGTCACAAAAAAACAAAAACAAAGATCCATTATAGCATACCCAGTCTCTTTATTTCAGAAGATTCTTTACAAAAGGCTCATGAACTGCTTATGGCCAGGGCAGAGAGAATTAAGCTCATAGGGAGATGAAAAATAGACTGGTGTAATCACCAATGAATTGAAAAATAAAAATATTACAGCCACATCAGTATAATGGTTACTTAGGTGATAAATCTCTGTTGGAGCTAGCTTAAAAATGCAACTCCTACTTAATTGATTTTCAGGAGTCTTCTGAGAAAATGCCATGTTGCAACAAATAAGGCATTAATTTATTGGAATGAAAGGAAAGGACACTTTTCTCATTGATTAGAGTGGCTATATGTGATGCATTGATCTCTTTTGTCTCTGCTGCTTATATAACCCAGGCATCCCAGGCACATCATCCTGGAGGTTGAATAGGCTAAAACAGTAGCAACAACGCTCATAAACTTTGTGTAATTCAAAACCCACACAATTCATATGAATGTTCTTTTTTTTTTTTTGACTATTTCTTTATTTTATTTTTTATTTTTATTTTTATTTTTTTTATTTTTGAAAGAAAGAAAAAGAGAGGAAAGAAAGTGAGAGTGAAAGAAAGAAAAAAAAAGAATGTAAGAGAGAAAGAAAGAGGAAGAGAAAGAGGGAGGGAGAACGGGATTCTTGTTCTATTGCCCAGGCTAGAATGCAGTCTAAAAA